>JAQGAI010000895.1:0-16965 GCA_034696905.1 Lepidocyrtus violaceus
ATTAAAAGAAATATTTTAATGTATGACATAACATCACTGTCAATGTGACAGCGGCATTAATTGAAGTTAATTTTAATTGATGCGGTTGTTTTTTGTTGCGACACAGGGGACCCATGCACCATATCGCACCAAATGGAACTGGAAGAGGCAATCAGACTTTATGAAATTAATAAGGATACTGAAATCGTAATTCATGGTAAGACATGACTTTTCAATTCGATCTTTTAAATATTAAGGTTTAATTTTACTACTTAAAAGTTATTAGAGAAACCAAAAGAAAATGTGTTTTTGAAGATATTCATTCATGTGAGCCGTGCAGGAAGTCTCTACAGCAGTTTTGCAGTGGTTATGTAACTTGTGACTGCGTAATAATTTCAAACGAGTGGAAGAAGCAATATTACTAATTAATGCGATTTGTCTACTGTTCGGTGTAACTTTAAGATTCAAGGGAGCATCGCAGTTTACTTTTATTTAGAAGAATATGTAAACCTGGTTGTGCAATAATGACATTCGTAATTATGGGATCCGTTTGATGAAGTGACTCAACGGGTCATGGGGATGTAGATGTACATGGGTCAGTTCAAAACTTCTTGTTTTGTTGGTCAGAAGCAGAGGCGAACTGGGAATCGTTTTTTAACGGATGGCGACACTCAAATTTAAATTATAGCGATTTAAAAATGTAATGTCGACAGATTGTTAGAAGCTGGTGGTTTACGTTTTAGTCCGTTGAGGAACTGTAAGATTAGCTATCGTATGAGCTACTGGACACATTACATACTTTATGATTTTTTTACTTGTCTTTCTGTGAAAAACTTACCCACATGTTAATTAGAGAAAGGGAAGTGAATTTTTCAATAAGGAACATTTAAACAAGAGAGTTCATTATTTGTGTATGCACCTTAAATATAATGTAATGTAATGTATCTGGTCAAATTGTCAGCTTTAGTTTGTCTTTGTAATTTACAAATTATCACAATTAGTCTTCTCTACGCCAGGTTATCTGAAATGATCCATCGAAGTGCTGAACAAGTAACAAAATCAAAATTAGTAATACCTGCCGGTAAATTACATTTTCGATGTATATGAATTAATGAATGAAAAGATGGTTTCCCATTCTTTAACTTCGTAACTAATTATAAAACTTTGCTTGGTTTAGTTTAGTTAAAGTGGGTTTTACATTGGGAACAAATTGTACCAATTGTACCACCTAGATTACATAAGTTTGTTGAATCAGTGTACAGTTTCGCTTTCCTATGGTCCAGTCCATTAAAACTTGTAGCAATGTTTTTATCATTAATGTAACTACTACAAAATAATAATAATCAGGTCCACAGTATCATTAATGGGGAAAACTTTCAATCCCAAAGTCCACTTTAGTGTAGAAAAAGCCCATTATTGCTGTAAAAGATGACCTTGCATGGTCAACTCTGTATCTTTTAAATCCACCTGTCAGGACTTGATAAGGAGGAAGCTGTGAAACTTTTGATCGAAACTAATAATGCTGATTCTACAGTAAACTTTACCCGAGCCAGCAGCAGTTCCAATTCCAAATACGTATTTTAATATCCAATTAAACTTAAACTAAAGCAATTCACAACAGTAAACGATCATGCCTTTAAGCCAACAAGTTTAGCATAAACCATGCTGGTCCAATTATATAAAATGGCAAGTCTTCATCCCTAAAATACCTCATGTAACACGTAATGTAAAGTAATGGGCTCTTGCTCCCTCATTCATGAGGTGAAAAGATCCCTTTTGTTGGGAAAATGATGGCCGCTGCAAAATTTATCATTCATACAATGCAAAACTTATGTAATATGAATACATTAATCATTTATGGGGCGTATTCATGACCAGCATGCTTTATCATCTTTAGCTTGGGCTGGGCTGCTGGCTGGTCCTTCATTCCAAAGGGAAAGTTTCAGGAGTAGAAGGACCGCAAACAGAACAGAATGGAATGTATCCATTCCACAGTTCTAATTCAACTTCTAAGAAGAAAGTCCTTTAGTCCAAGTTTAAATGCAACTTTCGTCTTCTTGTCAAAAAAAAACTGTTCCTCTTTCCGGGCCAGCAGTCTCCAAATGGCTCTTATATATATTTTTTAGAACAGGAAGGAAAGGGCATTGGACATACAGAAAGTAGAGCAAAAGCTCCCGCATCAGATCAGATGCCACCCATCTTTAAAATGTTTCCTTTTTATGTATATTTCATTTTTGATTTGAGTCATATGATCCACCATAGCATATATTCCTCTCCCATCACGCCAAAGTTAAATCGTTATTTTCTTACCATCTCATCTGCATTTTATGCAAAAATCTCTCCCGTAGGTAATCCCTTCATGAATTGATATCATGGCACTTTATTCCATCCAGTGTCTGAGTTCTAGTCTGAGGAACGAAAGAGAAAACGCACTCGTTCCACTTTCTCCCTTCTTCACATTCACATTTCTTCTGTCTATTTCCCATCCATACCTTTTTATATTCCTCTAGGGTATGTGGGTGGTCTCTAGAATAATATGCTCCGCATATTTTAGTTGCCTTTCCCAAGGCAGAAAAAAAAATTGGCTGGGTGGAAATAATTCATGGCCCGCCTCCCTGTTTTAATAATAATAATACGGCTATTCATGAAAAGAATACTTGATATTTTTTTTCTTCCCCTTTTTATACTGCAGTTCCGCCATATTTACAGGAAAGAATTAAAGTCATCATTTTCTAAATGGGGAAACGGCAACAAAAGAAAGTACTAATGCAGTAAAGATGATTTTGGGGCAGTTTTTTGATAAGAGCTCAACAAGCATGCCATGCCATATGCCAGGAACAAAGAGAGGAAATATCATATCACTTCAAACAAAAGAATAACATGGTCCATACGTTGCAGTGCAGGCATGTTCCGTACCGCTTTTATTTATTTTTTCCTTTCAAGTCCGGTTAAAACCAGCCGAGCCAAACAAAAAGAAAAAGGGGGAAATAAGGAGGGAGAAAGCATGATGATAAAAACCGGCTTGTGCCTTGTGCTCGCTCCCTTTCATTTTTATTACTTTTTTCGCTGGCAGAGCGAAATGGAAGTAACTGTCCAGAGGCATGACTCCACTCCATATTGCCATGTTTCAAAAATGCTCATTCCCGAAAACCCCGTTTGGAATGGACGGGGATAGAGAGAAAATTTCATTCTGTAGTTTTGGCCCATGCCATCCATATCACATCCACATACATGGACGCATTATTATTATTATGGCATGGCATGCGCTTTCTCGTCCCATCTGGTGGAAATTTTTTTTCTCCCTTCCATGGTAGGGATACCTCCATGTATAAAACCCCGAAGATTGGAACATGGAAGGGGTTGGTTGGGCAGAATAGAAATGGGAGGACAGACTGCAAGACAAGGAAACAACTCCAACCAAGCAACTTACTTTCCCTTCTTCAAAGTTTAGCTTGGTCTGGTCGGGTCCATGTAATGTGAAGCGGAGCATGCATGGATGGTAGGCTTTTAAAATGAATCACGCTTTTACTCACTTTCTCTCTCCTTTCAAACAAAAAGGGCTGAATAAGCATAAGCGATACCACCAAACCAGGAGCAGCAGGACCAGTTGTTGTTATTCCCCAACATAAGTGAAATAAGTTGTTGGAATGGAATAAAGGTGGTAGTGATGATGGTGGCCCTGAGTTTGGTCTGGGGTTCCAGTTTTTTTTTATTCTCTTGAAGGAAAAAAAACTCCTTCTTCGTTTTTAAATGTTGAGCAGCAAGATCTTCTCTTACTCTCCCTCCTTAGCTCAGCACGTACAAGTTTTATATGAAAGGAGCCCATTCCATATTATTAGTTTTCTCTACATTTGTCCGTGTACATTAAAGTAGAAACTTATTTCTCTCTTTCTCTTTTCAAAGTGGAGAAAATATTACGTTTTTTTCTTCTCCTTTCTCCGTCTTCTTCACCTGGTTGGCTGACTCCGTACTGGATTGAATTGCTGGTACTTGGTACATATCACTTCCCCTTGAATCTTGTTGTTTGGTGGTGCTGGTTGGAGCACTCTGAAAATATCTGCAGGGCTGAATTCATGTATTCATCATCATCATCATCATCATCACTATCAGCAGGAAATACAATATAGTTGGAATTGGAGGAACAAGCAGTGTCTGTGTTAGTTGACAAGAGGAGCCCTATTTGAGAGAGAGAGAGCCTTTCTCCATAATAGGAAAAGGAGCCTATTTGAGTTGAGCCAGCCAACCTCTTTTAGTCAGTTTACCTTGGAGAAAGTTTCACTTCTTGACTTGACTTATCTTCTCGTTATCCTTTCCACTTTTTTTTTTGGTTTACTGCTCGGAACATAACGTGGAATATATTTCTTCCCATTGAAGGCTTTCCTTTTACTTTGGGCCAGTCTAATAAAAAGCTCCGCCGTGCTTTTATCTATTCATTCCTCAGTTTTTCTCTCCATTCTTTAAAAACAAACTAGGACTGACACTCTTTTAAAAAAGGGAAGAAAAGTTTTTAAACTTGTTTTTTTCTCTCTTCTTTGAAGCCAGAAATCTCAATGTCCAGTTGTAGTAGTAACAGGAAGTGAGATGTACGAGCGGTGTAGTAGCTCTCTCGGTGTTTGGCTGGAATATGAAGGTTGACTTTTGTTGAAGGGGAAAAGTTGGACAAGTTCCAGAAAAGATTTTTTTAAAGAAAAACAGCGATAAAGAAGAAAGAGAAATATTTTGAAAATTAAAGAGCGAAAAAAAGTTTTTGTGCTTGAGTGCGTGTAGCGCGGACAGGTTATTAAAACATTACAATGAACTGAAAAGTAAACTTTTTTGGAGGAAAATAAAGTGAAAGTTATTTATTTGCCGAATTAACGAAAGTGACAAGTCGGCTTTTCTTCTCTCAGATTCTTTGACAATTCTAAATATTGTGATCAATCCCATCAATATCCTATTGAGTCTGATTCATTCATAAAAAACGTATCAGCCAAAATACTTCTAATGATCAAACTAAGGAAGAAAGAAGAAGAACAACAACAGTTCCACTAAACAATAGTCGTAAAAATAATCATAACAGTAGAAAATTACGGGGTTTTCCAGTCTAGACCTAGTCATCATCCTCAGCAATATCCACATCAGCTTGATAAACTCCCTCTCGATTAAGTTGGGTTGAGTTTGAGTCAAGCTCATTTCTATTCTGATCAACGACGGTTCATGGACAGCTACTAAATTTGGATTACGCAGTGATTTGATTATTGTTCCTTCCAAGGAGGATAATGGGTTTACGAGTGGATGCTAAAAACTTTTAGGGATTGTTGGAACATTATTTAAAAAAAAACAAGCTATTTAAAGAAACCCGTCATAATCTTCATCATTAACATTGTTAAGCTGACTGATTCTGTGTTGCCGTGCAGTTAATATGTAAAAGGGAGAAAGTTGGACTATGGCTATGTATGTGTAAGCCGAGCAATGTACATGGCTACATTTTTTTTCTACTGACTTGACTGCCTGCACACGGCACGCTAAAATATTCAGAGCACATTCCTAATCAAGGACAATCTTACAAGAAATGAGCTCCTAGTCTGGAGACTCCAACTCTCATGTCAGACATGTGAGCATTCTAATTCCAGAAACTTCCTTTGGTCAATAAATCTCGTTTCACGGTTTGTTGGAATTGGAACTCCGCTCAGCTTGGGAGGGAGGGAAAGGAACCCGGGAACAAAATCTGATACGTTCTGAATTACTTCCGAAACCCGGACGTCAGGAGATTCCTAAGGAATGTAATGTGTAATGTTTTCATATACATGTCACGTCATTGCAAAAGAAAAAAAATCAAGCAAAAGCTGAGTTAGAACCAAGCCGCTATGTTCACCAGTTGCGGTTAAATGCGGATGGATCCGTTCCTTTGAAAAATTTTGAGCAAGACAAAGTAATTTTTCTTTCCATGATTGAGTGAATCAAGCTTACACACTCACATTTAGCCAGCCAGCCGCAGTCCTCGTATAAACAAATGACTTTGAAATAGCGTGCAAATTCCATGTTTTTATTACTATTACCCTACCCTCCTGTAAATAAAAAGGGGGAGGTGAAGGAGGCAACTAAACAGTAAGGTTGTGCCCACACAAATAGAAAGTAACTCGGTTTAGTTGTTCTGTTCTGATGTTGACTTTTTGTGCTGAGAAAGCTGCTAATTGAATAAAAATAGGACTCATTTCACTCTTTCGGACGGAAACCGGAATTGATTATTTTGGGTTGGCAGGCAAATATAAAGCAGCTTATTTAACAGCAGTTCGACTCGGCGTAGCCCAACCTATTTTTTTACAATTCGCTTTCTCCATAAAAGGATTAAAAAACGAAAGTAACTTGTTTTTTTAATCCAGTTAATTTCCCAAGTGAGAAAGGAAAGCCCTTAAAAACAGAGCTATAAAAACTCTCCGAGTAAATAAAACTATTTCCCATTCTACAAAAACAAAAAAAAAACTTTTAAAAACAAACTCAAGCGGGAAAAAATGGCGTGGGGATACTGGATCTCATCCGAGCTCGACCTTCGGCCGAAAGGTAACGTGCAAAATAATTTGGTCTTAACTTTTGCAGACTCTAAAATTTTAAAATTTAAATGAAATGCCGTTTGCGTTCGTAATTTTCCCGTTAAATTCAGGATTAAAAATGGATGAAGTCACACACGTGCCGCAGTTATAGCTAACCTAAAATTTGTGGTTGTTTTACCACATAAAAAAGCTGCTGTACCTGGTCATGTCATACATTTTTGGTTTTGAATGTGTTGCATGAGCTATATACATAACAAGCAATGGTTCGGTTTTTTATGACAAATATATTCGGATATCAAAAAAATTCTTTCTCTATTTCTCTGTTGATGTGTATGATACAGAGCTCGACCACACACGTGTCTGCATGTTGCCTATATCTATGCGGAATCAAAACTTATTCATGCGTGTAATACAGTACTGTAAATGGGAAAGCCGCAACCAGTCACAGTCATAGTCATGATGGTATCGCTCAACCATTATCCTCATAAGTAAGTAGCTCCACTCACTCCACATAATATCCGTCTTAATTATCCCATTCCATCCGGAGTAGGCAATACCAAGGGCTTCGGAATAATTGCTTTCTCTAATTATTATACTATTACTAGAAGCAGCTAATGAACTCGATTTAATAGGAAATGGAGAAAGGGACGAACGTGAATGGGGTGGGGAATTTTCTCCGATCAATCTATATCAAACCCTAGGGGAAAAGGCCACCATTACTGCTCATTAACGATTAATTCAGAAGAGCAGAAATATAGATGCTTTCTCTTCCTCGGTTTGATTAAGCCATGCTGCTGTTATGTTGGGCTCTCAAGGGAGACAGCTATGAAGGACATGGACATGCGATCCCCATTTTACTTTTGACTCTCCATCTTTTTTTCTCTCGAGCTAATAATGATATAGGGCCTTGATATCTCCTTTCTCTTCTGCACAGTCAATTGGAGGAGCTTTCCCTCATCCTCGCTTGTCCGCGTGCACTGTGCACCAAGCCAAGTGTGATTTTCAAGTTCATCGAGTACATTTTTATATATTCGTGAAGACCAGATAGCGGAACGGGCCACAGGGCCGACCACTTAAATGCCAGTATTATGTCAGTAAGCAGATGCCTAACATGTAATATGGTAGATTGCTCCAATCCTGCTAAGGCATGTTAAGAAATGTACAGCAACAAGCACATGGGCATATTTATACAAAAATAGGCATGAGCAGGAAGTAGCCAAGCATTTCAAATCCCTACCTTCATAACTTGTTCATGCTCGGTTTAGCCTTAGCCTAACTTACTTTTAGACTTATATATGATTATTGCTACTGAAGAAAGCACTTTTCACGGGGCTTTCACCCAAGCCATGAGCCATACGATACAAAGCTTGTTGCGTGAAATGAGGTAAATTAGCGTTTTCTTCCCTTCCGTTATGCATGATGGCATATGCCATGACATGGGACTTGACTTGCCCCTTATCCTGAAAGTTAAATTCGTAATTTCATTATAAAATGGATGGAAGAAGAAAAAATGCTTAAAACCACTTTCCATTCCAAAAAAAAGGAATAACAAAAGGGCTATGTTAGGTAGTCACCCATTTTATTTCACTCAAGTCAAGTCACACAGCAGTCATATATCTTACGTCATTTCATGATGATGATGATGTTGATGTGTGATATGATGTCGCCCGTATCCGCTAGTTTCAGGATTGGATTCGAGAGCTAGTGAAAGTGCCATTCAGAAAATCCCACCGAGGGAAGGGAGAACTATCGATTTTCTCTCTAGCTCCAACACATGTACACATTTTCCCTCTCTCCCCGCAAAAACATAAAGAAATGGCTCCTTTCTCTTCTTGGTTGGTTAGGCATCAGTGAGATGGGATGATGGGAACGTAGGAAAATGGATACTTAGGAAAAAGGCATCCACCTAACGTACGTACGTAAGTCTCCCTCCTCCATCCATAACATAAGTGTACTTACATTATTAAGGGAGCGATAGACAAGCCTGTTCGGAAAGCCACACATTCCCCATCCCATTACCAAATGGATGGATTCCCTTTCCCTGGATTTTTAGGCTTTTCTTTTCCCCATTTCCAAGTTGGAATTCTGGGGAAAACCACTCCACAAAGAAAGCGAGAGAGAAAGTAAAGTGATGTTGCTAGCCAGAAAGAAAAAAAAGTATTCAGAATAGAAGAATGGGCCGGGTATTAATATAGAATGTGGTGGTGGTGGTGGTGATGGTGGTAGCTTTTTCCCTACCGGAGAAAGCGCCTTTTCTCCTGAGCACTTAAAATATGTATCTTTCCCTATCCATCCATGGCTATACGTATTTTTATCACGATCATCATCATCTTCATCAGAAAGTTTCACTCACTCACTCAGTTATACATATATTCATACTTATAGAGATCATGATGAACAGTCATCCCATCTCATCTCACTCAGCTGCAAGGAAAAGCTTGAAAACGGAAACAAGCGTTTTCTCTCTCTCTATTACATAGTCACACGTACGTTCGTATAGTATCCAGCGAGAGTTGGAGAAGGAGGCGGGCGGACATCCATTTCATTCTCTATTGAAAATACTTGTTGTTAGGAAAAGGAGACAGGGGAAAGCGGAGAAATGGAATTGGAATGGAATGAAAAAAAAATTCTTCTCCCTTTTCTCTCCTCTTCATAATAATGATAATATGTATGTTTGTGCCCTTTTGTTCCCTTTCCCTTTGTGCTCTGCTCTCTATATATATATGTAAGGTACTTTCTCCCATTTTTTTATATGGGATAAAACTGTACACTTTCTCCGGTTGGAGTTTGCATTCCCATTTCCTTTCCTGCAAAAAGGTTTTTATCTCGGTGTTGCCAACTGGAAAACAGATTCCATTCCAGAAGCATCTTACGTACGTACCCAGCCATATACTCGTATGATTAGGACCAAGTAGTAGAACTTTTTTTTTATAAAAAAAAAACTTCTTGCCTTTTTTCCCTCTCTCTCTATACTTATTATACCACAACAGCTTTTACGACTACTTCATCGACTTGTCTCGTCGATTCCTTTTTTTTCTTCTTCCTTCTACTTCGGGAAGCAAAGCTATAGCCATGTTACTTCTACTACTACTACTACTACATAACCGTCCTCATCCGCATCATCATCATTTTCATCCTCCTCCTTTATGAAACCTCCAGCTCAACTCATCCACTTTCATTCTCTCCTCCTTTTTAGTCCTCACCTCCAGGCTGGGCTTTTTTTATACAAGCCCTTCTTGGTGTACTTATATATTTTCTATGTATAAGGCATACAAATGTATTATCTTATTCATTCCTTTCACAATCTTCCCTTCTTCCGTTTTTGCTGGAACACATATAGCAATATAGTGAGTACCAAAAAATAAATGCATTTACTTGCTTTCTCCCAAAAAAAGAAAATAGTTTCGCTTGAGGTGAGAGCACAACAATCTTCTTTCTGTGGAGGAGTCCGTGTTTTTGTGAAAGGAGGAAAAGAGAAAGTCAGTTTTATTTCGTTATGATGAAAGGGAGGAGTGTAAACAATGCTGGGAGAGAGAAAAAACAACTTGACTGTGTCTTTGAATAGAATTTGGATTTTTTTTTTGTGTAGCTCTAATAAACACGGCTGATTTGATTTGAAAGAAAGAAAGAGAAAGCAGCAAACTCAAATACCATTTTCTTCTTCTTAGGACGACAATCATCATTACAAGTGTGACAAAAATCCGGAAGTTACAGTTGCAAAGTGTTACTCCAACTCTTTCTCTTTTTGCATTGTTCCCATTTACCTCAGTAGTATTTGTATCCATCAAACCAAAGAGGGGAATGGGAGGGGGTAAGGTAGTTATTATTTGGACTTGGTCCCCATGTGCAAAGGAAGTTTAGTGAAGACGAAAAAAACTATTAAAACAAACAAACGAACTGGTTTTCCCATTCCTCCTCCTTTTTTATTTGGCTAAACTTTTGTTTTCTTCCGAAAGAGATAGTTACTCTTCCACTGAATTTATTCTTCAACCGTAAAGTGAGTGAAACGAAGCGGAGGATTGGGATTTATTGTCCTATCTACTTCTGCTAATAGCAGAGCAGGCCCAACAAAAACCCACACCTGTAAAACAGGCAGAAGGAGAAAGTCCCTCGCATACATATGTACAGTCATTCCTAACTTCTCTAAGTATATTTATAAGTGAGTGCAACATTATTTTTAACTCGGAGGAGCTCATCCAATTTTACTGCAAATTGCTGGAAAGCCCAGGGTTTTCTCTCATGTGGAAAGTGAAAAAAAACTTTTGGAATTTGAATTTTTTTTTGTGACTACTGTGGGGACTGGTATTAGTATTTAAATCAAATTACATACTCACGATCCGCCCATATTAGTGAGGGAAAATAACGTTGAAGAGGAAAGTCCAGTGAAAGTCGAGTGGGAAGAAAAATATACTTTGCGAGAAAAAAAATTGGTATCATTTGGGATTTTTATTTGTAAAAAAAAATTTGCATCTTGTTGGTCGGCGGATGTTGCTTGCTTGTATGATATTGTGTACATACCTACTCATATTATGCTTGTCCTGATGTCCTTCAAAAGGAAATTGGATTTTATGGTAGGGGTCCTCTCTCTCCCTCTCGGGATGAGATTGAAAAGCAATCCAGTCCAATCCAATCTTCCTTTCTTAAAGAAAATGGGATTTTTTTGGGGTTCAGGAAGGCCGTAATGGAAATCTACGGGTTTTCATTTGCATATCCAATTTTTTTTTCTTCACTCCTCCAGCCAAAACATGGTTGGCTTGACCTCTTGTGCTTAGAACTAATGGAATGTCATAAAAGGTAACAACTGTAAGTAGAAAAGCTGTATAAAATAATGGGCTTTTTGTAGTAGTTTTTGGCTTTTGTTGGACGGAAAAAAGAAAAGGAAGGAAGAATGGGAGGAGGGAATAAAATGGAATCATGTCGAATTTTTTTTTCGTCCCTTGCCATTTTTGGAATGAATGGGGAATGAATAAAGAGATATGTACATAGCTTCTGTATTTACTTTATCTTGAAATGAAATCTGAAAGTAAAAGGTAGTGAGAAATGACAGGGAACGGAAGTGGATGATTCGTCTTATCTGGAATCTGGAATGGCTGCTCTCTCTCTCTTTATTTCCGCTTTTTTGGAAAGCTGAGCAGCGTTTCGTGTTTGCTCAGCTGTGGAGCATTTAGATTTTTGGAAGTAAGTTGATCCGTTTCCTTTATAGCCTTTGGATGAGTCAAGCCAATAAAAATGGAAGTCAGTCAGTCGGCTCAATGCTCAAATGGTAGTAGCCTAAATGGAGGCTAAAATTGGATAAGTCGGATGTAATCTTAGGAAAGCTCAGCATACATATAAAAAGGCTTAAGTAAACATGAAGGAGAAAGGAAATCAGGGGAAAGTAAAATCTTGAATCAACAGAGGAGGAGAAAATAGGTGTATTTTAATTGGCTTGGGAAGTGAGACCAAAAGCTGATGGGATTTTGGAGGATAAGGTATGAATGGAGTGGAATGGGTTGGGTATAGCTATAGCTAAGTGGACGGATTTAGGAGGAAGCGCCGGGGCATAAACTTTTAGTGGTAGTATAGGTAGCTTGAGCTAAGCTAAGTTGTTTGAAGAGGGATTGGTTGGTTCTGCAAAAAAAAAACAATTGATTAAATGTTAATCATTTAGCAAGGCGGAAATAGCAAAGGAGACAATAACTTTTTTAGAAGCATTAATTTTGATTTACAAGTGGTTCAGATGACTCGGCGGAATAACCAAGTACAACGTGGATAATTCGGTCTGGAACGAGTTGTATCTGATTCTGTACATCGCATTATTGTTTTTACAATCAAAGGAAAAGTGTGTTTTTTGATCGGACGGAAGGCCGGAATGTAGGAATAGGAATGGGATGAGTGACTCATCGATACCATAATCTACAGGATAAAAAATTGTAGCGATTGTAACGGAATGTCGGTTAGGGAGAATTCGCAAAACTTTATATACAATGAATGTGCTGACCGCTGAAAAAAATTGTAAATTCTATGACATAGTTGTGAGGACTTTAGATGGAAGGACTGATGTATTCAAAAAAAATAGGCCATGAACAAGTAGGAATGTGTTGTGGTAGCAGATCCAAATCCAACAACAGTAAAATTTGTAATACTCCGCATTTGCTTTCCCCAATCACTCACAATCAGTAAAAATCATCTTTATACATAACACAAATGCGATGGAATTGTAGCTTACATTATGTAAAAAATTGTCTATTTGATAAAATTCCTTTGCGGTTAAATGCTGAATCGGCTAACAATATGAAAGATTGTATTGGGATGGGATGTGCAAAAAAAAGTACAATCACTTTCTCTTTGATGTGCTACTATGTCGAGTCATTCACTCTAGAATATCAATCCAAACATTACACATGTTCATACACATTCTGCCTAACATAACATAACATGCTCCGAAAGTAGATGATGGTCATGATAGGATTTCATTCACAAAAATAAGTAGTGCATGTTCGTATTCAGTTCCATTCAATTTCGAGATTACCATAAAGTATAATATAGTTAGAGAGTCAATGTATTGCTGGCGAGATGGATTGAGAGAGTTTCCCTTTACAAGTCACATCTCCATCCATTCAAATGCCAAAGTGCAAACTTACATTTTTACAAACTATACATATTTATGCCAGCTATGAATTTATGAATTTTAAGCAGACATAGCCAGACATATCATATGAGAGAGTGGACAGGACAGGATTCATGGATTTTGTCAATGAAGTAGATTTCCTCCTGGGTTCCATTCCATCATATTTACTTCTATTAATTAGCATATGAGCATTTTATAGGCAAATGAATTTATTTTAGAAGAAGGCTAATAAAGCCAAAGCTGCCTACGCATTTCATTCAAATTAAATTCAGAAACGAAAAGTTATTGTCCTCATCCGTATTTCATTGTCTGCCTGTCCATGTCCTGTTCTGTCATAATAATAGAATAGAGAGGAGGCCCACTTTTGATAGAACAAGAGAAACTTCTTACACTCATGTCGTTCGTAAGTCTCTTGAGACTTTGATAGGACTACTTCAAAAAAAACAATACAGATCTCACTCTATTCTTGGATGGCAGCGGCAAGACATAATGTACATATTCGTGTCATTTGAATTGATTATCTTCATCATCAAAAGGGGAGAGGCTGTGCTCATATGATACCATACCCATACCAGCTCATTGTAGTCTTCCCATCTGTCTTTTTTTAATTGCTTCTCGGGGATTATCCTAACATGAAAGCATTTAAACTTGGGAAGTGTCCTTCCCTCCGCTGCGCTGCTATTTAATGACGATGATGGTATGGTAGTCGCCAGTCGACAGTCTATTAATTTTTATGTTACTTACTTACAGTGGAGTGGAGAGATCCTTTTAATCACTTTCAGTCATATGCATAGTTTTGAGATAAAGCGGTTCGGTCCAGATAGATCCCCCGATGTAAACTGCTCTAGAGTATCAGCATCGTAGAAGGAGGAGGAAACATGTCGTGTTAATTTGTACATTGGACTTGGACCCTACTTACCAAACAGATCTACTACGCGCTATATGGAAATTCTTTGTAGAAAATTTAAGTGAATATTACTATCACATTTAATACACAAATGAAATGAAAAGTTGGACTAGCTTATCTCTTATTATGGGATGAAGGGAAAGAGGAGCACTTCTGGTAAAAGCTGATAAGCTTTGTATCAGTTTTTTTTAGGACAGAGGCAGGATATGGAAATGATGACATGGAAAAATTAAGATACGTATTTAAGTAAGTACTGGATGGAGGTTTAGTTTGGAGCAGTAAAAAAAAATGAGTGCTTTCATTTGCATAACTAAAATTTGGTAATGACGATAATGATACGTTGAATGATCACCACTGTTATATATACATATCCCAAATCCCAACAATCCAAAATGCATTAGAGGTACAGGATTTGAAACAGTAATGAAGTGGTTCTCTACAGCTGGCTGAACGGCACGACAAATCTTTACAAAAAATGCTGCTGATAAAATAATAAATACGTAGATGTTGTGTCGTGTCGCGTTTGTTTCGATATTTAATGGTTTAGTATTTTCGTCAACTCCTTAGCAGTTTAGACAATTTAATTGAAATTGAACACGTGAGTAGGACTAGTTGGGGTTTTAGCCTTGACTCTGATTATTAATTTAGAATTCAAAAAAAAAATTAATCGGGATAGACAATAAAATAGATAGAGGATAAGTATGAACAAAACTGCGTGATCCAGAAAATCGTCAGAAGCAAGGGGAAAAGTTTTTATTTTTCCTGAATTTAAATTAATAAAAGCTAGCATGTGTTTATTTCGTGTCAGAATTAAATAAGGACGACAAACCGCACTGCCTCTGTCTGCCTCTGCCTCAACAGATTCATTCATCATCACATCATCATCTGCTTTGCCTTCATCATTAAAATGTCAGAGTTGACCTATGTAGAACTTGACGAGGCATGCTTGGGACTACATTAAATTGTTCTTAGTTGAGATTTCAGACTGAGAGTGAGTTGGAGAGGAAGGCTCCTCCAACACAATTTATCCACTTGCAAAAACATAACCAATAAACTAAGCTACTGGGAAGTATTTTTACATTGCAGAAATTAGCAAGTAAAAGTGAGTGAGCTAAAATGTACAATCATAGTCGTTGTAGGCAAAGGTAATAGTCGTAGTCAGATAGGTAGGCAGATAGATATTTTTCTAATGTTTTTGAAGCCAGTTCTAATTTGAATAACTTTTTATTCTGAGCCATGGCATATTTATGCAGAGTTGTAATTCGGGCTTGCGTATCTCCACCTTCACCTCCACCTCCTGCCCTTTTTCTATAGTGCATTATATTATATTACATTCGCAAATTGCTGAGAAGGTAAAGCTGAAAGACAACTCCTCATGTTATAGCCATAGTCATAGTAGTACATTTTAGATTTCATGAAGTTCTGCTCCTCTTCATTTTGAAGACGAGAACTATTCGTTGTTCTCCTGTCACTTATTTTTCTAATTGAATTTTTAATTCAAAATAAATATATTAACATGGAATTGGTGGAGTTGCATTAGTAAATGTCAACAGTGAATCAAAAGGAAACAGTCGGGTGGAATCCCATTGCCAAAGAAAACAGAAGAAGTGGGGAAAGGAGAAGTTGTTGTAGAAAATACTGCGGAGATGAAGGTGACAACTCTCCAAAAAGGAAATTAAAAGTTTTGGCAAAGTTTTCAGTTTTGAAATGAAACAGTCACGTTTCCAGTTTATAGATACTACCATCCACCTTGAAACTTTAAAAGTTAAATTATCTATTCTTTATGTAATGAAATTCTAATAATGAAATTAACTTTCCACCCATCCTCCTCCCCAAAACTTTAAGTTAATTAGTGCGGAATTTTAATCGAGGGAGTGAAAAGGGGAAATGTGGTTTGGTTTTCTCCCTTAACTCGTCTGGGGTTGATTGCGGTCCAAGTTGATGATGATGAAAGAAATACAAAAAGTTTTACATGAGTTAGTTCATATGCCTTAGACCCACCCTTATGTTAGTTAGTGACGGTGGTGGTGGTGTGGTTATAGCCTCTCTATAAAGCGGTTTGTTGTGTGTTGGCCTGGCCAAA
Source organism: Lepidocyrtus violaceus (assembly GCA_034696905.1). Taxonomy (NCBI): domain Eukaryota; kingdom Metazoa; phylum Arthropoda; class Collembola; order Entomobryomorpha; family Entomobryidae; genus Lepidocyrtus; species Lepidocyrtus violaceus. Next base: position 16,110 of record JAQGAI010000895.1, read on the forward strand.
GTGCCTTTGCGAATTTGGGATTGTGCCTTGCGATTTGATTCCAAGAGAAAGTTTTCCTCTCTCTTGTTATAAAAGATACTTTAATCATCTTCAGCTACTTGTGTCATATCATCATCATACCGTTTCCCATCCCACTCCACTTTCTCTCATACTCATCTCTTACTCAACAGTACAGACCACCCAAGCAATATAAAGGCCCGATACAAAAAGTGAAACTTTTTGTTTGTTAGAAGGAAAGTAGTACTTTTAATGGAATAGTTATAGAGCCTGGGAAAGCCTTTCATCTTTCCGGCTAAACGGGAGGAAAATGGCCAACATTATTGTGGAAGAACTGGCTATGAAGTTGAGATGAGTTTTCCCTTCTCCTCCTCCTCCAATCTACTTATTCCCTTTCCCGGGAAAATTAAGGGAAAAGGACACCCAAGCCGGGGATGATGAAAACAGTTACCTTTCCATTCTATTCTACCTTACTGTTACCCAAGCGGAGATTATTTTGAGCTTTCTCTCTCCCATGCATGGAATGATTATAAGGGGATTGGACGTGTCTCGGGGAAAGTTAAATACGGACGGGGGCATATAGGAATAATAGCAGGACCATGCCTGGCCTGGCTAGCAGTAGATAGATATTTATTATGTACGCATTGCACCATCCCTTCCTCCTCTGACCGTTGTTGTTCTCTTCGGTAATGTAATCCTTAATCACTCACGTTTTTTTTATCCTGGAGGAGATATATTCGCCGTCCTTTTCCCCACTACACTACCCACTCACTTCAAAGAAAAAAAAACTTTCCCAAAAATAAAGCGAAAAAAAAACGATGGGATGGCATTAGTAAGTATTAGTATGAGTGGTTCCACA
>JAQGAI010000896.1:0-16964 GCA_034696905.1 Lepidocyrtus violaceus
TCCGCGGACTTCCTCCCACTCCCACAACTCTCCTAAGCAGGAACGAAATCTTTTCCTTACACTAAATTCCCAAAACCAGCTACGGGATTCCATTCACGCCTACTCACTTTTCACTTATCCCTTGTGAAAGTTCTGTACTCTACTAAAATACAACTCCCACGGTAGCCATGTTCATGACATCAACTGGATCTTCCGTATTGCATTCCTTCCTTCAACTTTCTTTTTCCTAGCAGAAGTAGGTTTCACATCTCACGATGTAAAAGCAAACGCAGTGTCGGTACCCATTTACGAATTACGAAACGCGTGCCGAATATTTGCGTAGGAAGAAGAGGAATGGATCTATTTATATGCCTTATGCAACGTTGCGGAATCTTGGTACTTTCTCCCAGTTTTAGTATTGCTATTTTTAGTTTCATGATAATTTTTATAGTTCGACATTACTTTCAAGGGAATCCCATTAGAAAGTGTTAAGAGTTCCATCACGTCCATCCACCTTTATTGAATTTCATCATCAATGTTCTCTATTAAATTTCAGTATTATCACCAACTGATGGAACTGGATGCAGAGACTTACCGAGAGTTGGTGGACGTGGAGAGCCGTGTGCCTTTTGAGCCTTTACTCGATCCATTGCTGATTCCCAGAGTTCCGGGCACTCGAAATCATGCCGAAGTTAAACAGGTATGTTATGGCTAGATTTATATAATTTTTTTTTGCTTATAAAAATTCCGGTCCTGTCCTGTCACTGTTGACGTCAATGAAAATTGATGTGAAACCTTTACTGTTACTTTTACGTTTACAACCAGCCCATCGATGTGTGATGGGAATAACGTAGGCTGTGGTATAATGAGACTAATGAGAGAAATATGGCAGTTGGCAGTTCCATTGTTAATTGACATGAATCACAAATCATAGAATAGCTATACATATTTTGCAATGTGGGCATGGCTAGGTAATTTATTCCAGCATGTTTGATTCAATTCCAGTTCATCAAATCCCATATGAGCAACTTGGGCTGGTCGGTGGAAACAGATGCCTTTACGGATAACACTCCTCATGGTGCTAAACCGTTCGAGAATATTATCGCCACATTAAACCCAGACACGCCGAGAAGGTAATTTTTTATTACGAAAACTTACGCAATTATGTATTCAATTCAATTTGTTTCACTCAATCTGTGACGCTCATTGATTCCTATTCCGACCAAAGTCACCTTGAGCAAATACCACTTCCAGGTGTATTTAAAATGCTTAATACAGTTTGGGAGTAATTTTTAGATTTAGGAATGATGTATAGTGAACCTTTGAAAAGTAGGGTGGCTACCTACTTAATATCCTTTGACTTAAATTCTTTTACTTTTCTCGATCTTGTCAATGGCAGGCTTAATAGTTTGGTATTATGATTTGTCGCACTTCACTGAAGTGACTTCAGTTCTGAAAAGTATCAAGCTCAATAGACAATGAATATGTGTATGATTTAAATCAATTCATTCGGTATTTTGAAAGTTAACAGTACATATTTTGTTTGTTTAATCTTGTCCATAGGTTGGTCCTTGCCTGCCACTACGACTCAAAGTACTCTTAGAATGACGACTTCATTGGGGCAACGGATTCCGCAGTTCCTTGCGCAATGCTTCTCCACATGGCCTCAACAATGCATAATATGTTGACTGAGCACAGAAACAGTGCGCATAATGTAACCCTCCAGTTTGTTTTCTTCGATGGGGAGGAAGCCTTCCGGTATTGGTCATCCACAGACTCCATCTACGGCTCTAGACATTTAGCGGCCAAGTGGGATAATACAAAATATCCACAGGACAATGGAGATGGCACGACGTTGCTTCACCGCATGGTAAACAAGAGCACGTTAAGCAACCGCCTGTAGCAATAACTTTATGCATTATTAACTGTTTTGACTGTAGTTCCTCCAGTCATTGCAAAACACCTCCATTTGACAACACCAGCTAATGAGTTTATATTCTCTTTTCTTTGTTTGCTTTTGTAATGCTCCTAGGACATGCTAGTCTTATTAGATCTCTTGGGAACGGAAAATCCCAAGCTGCACAGTTTCTTCCAAGAAACCTCCCACTGGCACAATGCACTAGTGGCGACGGAGCAACATCTGAAGCGCTCCCAGGGCTGGAGTGGATCCTCCCGAACAACCATCTTTCAATCTAGACAACACTATGGGGGCATTGAGGACGACCACATTCCATTCCTTCAACGAGGTGTTGACATTCTTCACGTCATTCCATCACCCTTCCCAAGTGTTTGGCATAAGCCTTCGGACAACAAAGCTGCTCTTCATTTCCCCACCATCGCAAATCTGAATAAGGTTTTCCGGCTCTTTGTTGCGAGGTATCTTCATCTACCTGTTAATTCTTCAAAATAATTATTGATGACCAAAGTCTAGTATGTATTTTCACTTCAATCAATATATTTTGTACCGTTCCACAAATGGAATCAGTGAGCCAATAAGTGTGAATGAAAATAATGCAGTATTCATTATCCTTGTATCTTGTACCTATCAATTCAAAGTTTGCAAAGACAGTTTTAAGTAATACTACAACAAACCGAAACCAAAGTCATAGTCGGATTCAATATTTGTCTTAATTATTGTTAAGAATCTGATAACAAGAGATTATCCATCGACTCCCTTGTCCAATGGAGCTGGCCCTTGGCCTTTTATCCGGTGAAATTAACTTTACACATTCCAAATATCTTTGTGCTTTACGTCTGTCTTATTCAGATTTCTTTCGCTGTAACTGTAAAAGTTTTAAAGTTAAATTGATCGCGAAGCATGAGTTCGTTACGTGTAAATAGTCAAAATTTATAACTGAACTGTTGGATTTTATAACTGAACGTTTTTATAGCTTCGAGTCCAATTTTGTAAAGAGATTTGCCATAAAGTGAAAGCTGTTATTTTTTCAATAAATGAATTTACTACGTAATTAACTAGCTATTTTTGCTATTCGCTGCTTCGGCTCATTCATTTGTAAATACTGATTAATTATAACTTGCATGTCTGTGTACACAAACACTGTAGATATCTTGGGGGGACGAACGGCGGCCGCCACGGGGGTTCCGGCTCATCATCCGCTAGTACTCAGCCTAACTCAGGTCAAGTGACAAGACCTGGAATTATGAACCATGTTCTTAATTTTTTCTCCAATATAAACCATGCGCTTGGTGGCCAGTTACCGATCATGTGAAGACTATAAATCGCTATCATCATATCATATTGTACAAAGAGAATAATTAACTTTTATTATTTATTTTAAACAAATAATATTACCGAAAGACTTGAACCAGCTAGCTTGCTAGCAAACTTACCATTTTAACTAAAAAGACAAATATCCCATAAATGCCTTTATTTTTAAATAAATTATTTATTTTTAATAAATACAATTGCTGAAAAGTTTACTTTGCTTTGATTTTTGTTTTATTTTTATCTGAAATTAGTTTAGTTACAGACGAACAGTTCAATTACTAACGGACAAGAAGTTGTTTCATTGTCAGTACCTTCTATGTTATCGGCCAAAGGCCTCTTCTTTGTTTGTAATTGTAATCAAATTAAGAAGTGGTTGATTGCATCCAGGAATGCAGATAGTTTATGTAGGGTTGCGCAGTAAAGAATTGAAAACTGGACTATATCGTTTTTGAACGTTGAATAGATATTTGAACCATGACCATTGAAGCGTTTTAATTTGATTCAGCTTCGATTAGGGTTTGACTACGGACAAAGTAGGTACATTTAAGCATTACCATAAGCATTTTTACCTGTGCCCCATTTCTAACACCGCACCAGTTTTGCATGTAAGCTCAAAACATTACTGTTCTAATTCATTAATCTAGTTGATACTTTGGATAAATTGATGAAACTACAGCATCCACACCATGAATTACAAAATATACGGATTAATCAACGATCAGCAATATTGTGTGTAAATTGCTTGCTGTGTATATTATCAGTTGTTGGGGCAAGATACTACATGTAAGTTCATAAAAGTCGCTTATTGCAACCAAAGAGTTTTCTTTAGAAAATCATCTTGAAACGATGTCATGAAAATAACCGAGTCGAATGAATCCTATCCTATAACCAATTTTAAACGAATCAAATCAATCAACCATTTTATCAGTTAAGTGTACCCAGCCCTGGTACAGCAATTGCATAATTTATTTCAAAGACTCAAAGGAATTCAAAAGTCTATCCAGGCATTGATAGGCAAAGAAGTGAATCGTCATAAAAATGTCGTAAGGGAAGTACAATGTTAGTTGAATCATACTTCTGTTCAATGTTCCTTTTATTGCCAACCGCGGGAAGTAATCGTTTTACTAGCCTGTAAATTAATTTGTAAGACCTACATAATAGTTGAGTTCTGTCATATTATGACGCATGGACTTAACCTCAGCAGCGTCTGCAAAGTTCTAAGAATTGGTTTCCCAGTTTTTGGACTTGTGTAACTTGCTGTGCAGTTCATTTAGCTGGTGGTTTGTGATAATTGTTAACAATAATAGCGGTAATATATTTATTGGACTATCCTCCAACTTAATTGTAATCCTGCAATAACGTTTCATTCATTTGGGGCTACCCAAATTGAAATGTAAACAAATTTTTCAACAATTTCCTCGAATGATTTCTGGCCAAGTAAAAAAATTAACTTGTGTGCAAACTGGAGGAATTCGTTTTTATTTCATTCATTCTTTACGACTGGTTCAGGGAGCATTCATAGGCGGTTTCTCCAGTTGAATGGAAAGATTGAATAAATCCCTTATACATTTAAAGAAAAACTGAAGTGATTTTATTTTAAAGTGTTACAATTTCAAACAATGAATCAGCTCATTCTCATGATTGTATGGATGGGTGTACTAATCCTAGTGGTGGTTTTCATCAAAATGTGCTGTTTTGTTTGTTGCCCCCGTTATGGTCCTGGAGACCATGGACTCCGAAACTCATCGGAAGTTGTGTCAGAATTGCCAATCTCTTCCCACGTTGCCCCTACTTGGAACTCGAATGTAGATTTTATTTTATTATTAAAAATTAATCCACTTTTCAGTGGCCATAATCAAGATTCGATTTAACATGTTTTTTGCTTGCGTAATCAAGGTCGGAAACTTCAGCTACGTGGATACAAATACACACTTGAGATTGCTAACCCATCCGGCGCATTATCCAAATAATCTTCCTGTGAATCATCGAGAAAACGATCACTTACCCGAACCGATGGAACATTTTGACAATCACAGAAACATTGCAAACCACAACAAAAATAGAGCGTTGAGACAGCCACCACCCAGTGGATGGTATTTACAACACGCTGAATAATTACTACCACCTTCTTTATTTAGGGCCAACTTTAGAAACACTCCGTATGTGTGTAATCATCGTATAGTAAATAGTAAATAGTAACGTACTTACCTATAGTAAGTCCTTCATACGAAGCTCAACGCAATCCTTTTCAATTTTTATGTCATCAATATTTCTAAAGCATAGACTTTGTTTGATAATGGTCTGGTCAATTGCTTTAAAATGGAGATTGCTAGCATTACATCAGCTAAAATGACAATCAATCAGTGCTAATACTCATGTCAGGATAATTTTTTTTGTTGAAGTTTCGGGGGTATTCCTTACTGTAAATAAAAAAGGTCGGAGTGATAACGAATCCTTGGAGGAATATATACCTACTCATTTAGTTACTCACATGCATACCTATAGCACAATATCTACGCATATTTTTTTAACTTTCTTTCAAAAGAAGGGCTTGGCTGCAACAACTTGACTGGATGGAATGACATTGCAAAACCTTTCAACAAAAATCCTCAACAATGAATGCTGACAGGGGCAAAAGTTCTATTCTATGTATAAAGTTTAATTTGCTCGTATAAATTACCTCTGTCAAAAGCAGAATTTGTACTTTACAAAGACGCAGTAATGGCACAATACAGGTGCTCTTGAATCATAATTTTCTCATTGAGTATTAGCAAATTGAGGTATTGAAATCCTATCCTGGTTCAACAAGCTACAATTCATATTAGGATGACGCTGGCGGTAGCGCAGCGTAAGCAAATTGCCATTGAACTTCCTTATATGATAACGAAAGCGTTTAAATAACTTTTCTAGACCTGTTAAAAAACTGCTGCTGCAGTTGGGTTGGTTGGGGATATGATCCAAGTTTAGTTGATTTTTAATAAGGTAAATTTTACAGCTTTTTAAGTAATAACCTCCAAGCTCGCTTAAAAGATGAGGTTAGAAGCTTGAGTGGAGGAATGCTGCAAGCAATATATTTATTTTTTTGAATAGGGACTTTTAACGCGCAAAATATATTGCTGAAAGTGTGTCCATGTATTTGTTGTACTTTGTTTGCAACGACGGTTCTTAATCATCCTAAAAAACTCATTTTATTTCTACCTGATTGAGAGAAGTCTGCTGGCTGGCTGTCATTGTAAAAAGCATAAATGTGCAGATAGCTTTTGACGAGCTGGCTTATTAAAAATTATTTATTTTTTCTCTGTGTACTTGGTTCGTTGGTGAACTGTATTTTTGTGTTTTACAATAAATAACAAACAAGTGGCAAAACAAAGGCGAGGTAGATTTTTTTAATTGTTGGGTAGGTCAAAATGGGGTCGTCCTTATTAAGTGGGTCAGGCTTTCCAATTATGGTTATCCCCATCGTGGGAATAATTATTATTGTAGCTATTATTAATATTTGTGTGCGGAGGAGATCCTGTGATAATTTTGAGATGGTAAGAGTAAGACATACGATTTTAAATACCTGCCAAATTATTGTTTCATTGAAAATCTGACGTATCAATATCTTATGTAATGTTGGCAGTCATCAACCAGAGAAGCCTCGCAAGACTTACCTGGCTTCCACCAATCAAATCCGAAAGCTGCTGACGCAGTAGCAATGGATGACATCAGAACAAAGAGTTGAAGATTCGGAATTGAATTCCAAATTCCTACTTAAGTAAAGATGCAAAAAGTACTGATAGTAGATACTTTAGTCGTTTCAGCAATAACAATTTATTCCAAATCGCGGAGGATTGCTATCTTGAATTAAATATTGTTATATCATTTCATGGATGATGATGTAAATAAAATAATCGTTTCGTATTTAAGTAATTGACTGATTGATTGACTGATTGGCATAAGTTTTGAAGGGATTTGCGCTAAACGATGTGCCGAATTCAGAAATTTATTTAAAATTTAAAAACGGTTTAGATTGTTTCGCCGATTTACTCTTTGTTTTGTTAACAAATCTATCAAAGCATTTGAAACTGATTTCGAAACGATGAAGACGAAGTTATATAATAATTTAATCGAAGCTGATAAAATGGTATTTCAAAAACTCCACGTTATTTTAGCAGCCACAATCATTCTCTCGTTATCGCATTTATTCCTACGTGCCGCAGGTAGCAAATGTCACAAATCGTATTGTGCTGACGGAACATGGCCAGATTTCACAGTTCAGAGTCTCCCATTTTATGGATCTGCAGTAGCAATTGACAAGCGGAATTGCAACAGAGTGATTATACTTCATCGTAGTACTTCGATGGAGGGATCATCCAATACTACAACCTCACCACGAGAGCATGAATTAATTGAAGAAGATGTCGTCATGATTCTAGATGCCGCTACAGGGAAGATTCTTAGCACTTGGGGAGAAAATAAATTTGTCAGGCCACATGGCATTGAGGTGACGGACGAAGGGGACCTGTACATTACTGATGTTAGACTCCACCAGGTTTTCAAAGTAAGACCTGAACCCATTTTCAACTAGTCGTTTGGTTTAGAACAATCTTCTCTATTTTTGTTTTTGAATTTTTCAGTTTCTACCAACAAAAGATGGGTTTTTGTGTCAGACTGAACCAGGGTTGACCCTCGGCGAAAGGTTCGTTTCTGGAAATGATGATTACCACTTTTGTAGTCCTGCGGATGTTGCCGTTATGCCAGGTTCAAAGGAAATCTTCATAGCGGACGGTTATTGTAACTCAAGAGTAATAAAATTTGATAGAAATGGCTTATATCTTGGGGAGTTTAAGGCAGGGTCATCTGACCCTCAGTTATCTCCAGTGATTCCATTTAACGTCTCTCACGCTGTGAGTATCGCGATGCCCCAAAAACAATTCGAAAGTGAAGGTGGAGCCAGTACTGTAGCTTCCACAGAAAATCAGGATGATCTTCCAACTTTAATATTCGTTGCTGACCGGAATAACGGAAGAATTCAATGTTTCACAGAAAATGGAACATTTTTGTACGAGATCGGCCATAAAAACTTCGGAACGGAGAAAAATATGATATTCAGTGTAGCACTGACTACTCCGTCCAATTTGAATCGTTACGGGACTTTATATGCAATCAATGGAAACTTACCAATGGGACAGTCAGCAGTATTTCAGGTACACGTGTCACAATTTGGCTTTCACGCAATAGATTCATTTCCTATTTCAAATACCATTTCCAACAATACAGCAACTTCCAGCCAAAGAAATGAAATTCCGCATGATATAACAGTGACTCCAGACGGACAGACGGTGTACGTTATTGAAGCATACGAAACTTTGACAGTAAAAAAATTTACGCGAAATTTGATGACATCAAAGGCATGTCCATGTAGAAATGATATGAATTTCTTCAAGACATTCAGATTGATGATTGTGGTGTCTGCAATCGTAATAATCCAATTAAGCGGACTCTTCTTATAATGAATTTAAAAAAAGTATGGACATCAGCTCAACTGTATAAACTATAATTTTCAGCATATTTTGAAGGCAACTTCGTTGTATGCCTGTTAACCTACCTACTCAAGTTATGCAAGTTCAAAAGCCTAATAATGACCAATAAAACGTATTAGAAGTTGTACAACCGGCGCCCTAAATTTAATCCTAAAAATATCACTCCGTGCAAATTTAGCTGCTTAATCGCATTCCAAACGGATTAAAATATCTCGGAATCAGTTTGCTGCTGGTATTAAGCAGATTTTCGGACGGAAACCAAAGAAAAGCAGTTTCGTTCTGTAATAGTGACACTGACAACAGATAACTTGTGGCATCCAAAAATAAACTACCTTGATGTTTATTATGAAGAATGAAGCGCGTAATCCATTTAAAAAGTTATTCATAGATTACTTTATTTACAGTAGATGAAGTAGTGTACAGCGTATGGGTTTCCTACTTGATGAGACGAGTTTAATCCAGTTGAATTTTCAATGATTGGTGGCTTCTCCTTCCTTCGGCCAGCTACCATTCATGTGGAACTGATTGTTCTTCTGTCCTGAATGACATTCTTTCAGATTGAAATATAAAATAAATAATTTGAATTTTTTTTATGTAAGCATGTCTGCACATTTCCAACTATTTGACATCCGGTGAAATTTAATTTAAATGATAACGTGTGATGTTTATAAACATATACAGAATCATTGAAAATCAAATGTAATACATAATTCATTCATCATTAATCATTATCATCCACCATCATTTGTAGCAACACCATCATATTGGTCTAGCTTTTATTTGCAGGAATCGGATGGGTAACAAATTAATTCTAACCTACATTTTATGTTAGCGCTGCGCATTTTTTTGACACCACGGGCATTTTTCAGCGTTCACAGCCTTCTTAAGATGATGAAATTGTTCTTAAAAATGTGCAATTTGCATACAAAATAGTAAGATGATGTTAGTTTGCGTTAAATTTCTCAATGTCAATCCCAACCGTGTAGCCCACTGTGGCAAACATCAGTCATAGTTGATGAAAAAATGACAACACAACGTGCGTCTGGAAGAATCTGTTTGAATTTAATTTGGCGTGTAGTAAAACTAACCTTTTTTTTTACTTTATCCCATGTCCGCAGATGCCACAACTGTTGGATGAAACCTGGGCTTTTATAAACTTGAATCATCTTGAATTTTAATTTAAAATTGCAAGGCTATTTATGATATAAATCAACACAAAAAAGATGACATACACGCTAGCTTTTCCAACTATTGAGGAGGGTGCTGCCGTATCGAATTAAAAATAGAGATGGTCAGCCAGTCAGTTTTCTGGCATTCATTCGTATCAACTTTTAAATTGGCTTTAATGGTTGCATAGAACATGCACGTGAATGGAGCAACCAAACAAGAGTAAAAAATTAAATTAGGACTGTGCCGTGGAATATTTGGGTTCAGCAGATAGGTATGATAAATTGATAATGACAGAAGCAGATTATATAATAGCATTGGCATAATTACCAGCACAACTTCCACTTACATCAGAAACACGCAATCCGAGTTGTTTTTAATATTCCACATCCATCCCCTTTATCAAATGATTCTCGACATAAAAGTCGGTTGATATTCGCGTGGAGGATAAAAATGCAGAGGTACTACTACAACAACAGATTGTGTTCACGCTCACAATTACTGAAAACTGCATTGTTTCAATTGAATTATTTTAGCAAATATTTTTCATAATACTTGTCCTTAATTTTATAATCATGTCTACCCTTACATTATTTACATCTGACGGGTATCATATCAGCAACGAACATTTGTAAAACATTCATTTAATCTCATAAATTCATATAAAAAGATGAGGCAGTATACCAGGCAGGCACGACAAGTCGAGGATAAAACATTGCAAATTATAATCATGGAAAAATACAAAACGCCCTGGGTAAGCAGTGTCGGTAAGCATTGTTCCATTGCATTCAAAAGTAAGAATGATGTATACAGGAACGTAATTTTTCAATATTATGCAAACACGACTCCTCCCATTGCACACATTGCATGTTCGTCTGATTTTCTGCCAATTTTAAAGTTGCATCATCCCATCTTAGTTTGACCTAGCAATAGCAAGTTGAAGGGTAGACAAACAGGCTACAGGCTTAACTTGTTGCGATATTAGAGCATATTATTGTATTTTTTTTGCAAATTGCAATCTTGTCAGTTCTTATTTCCCATCCGAATTCATCATTATCATTACAGACAGAGGGAAATACATTTAATCTTCTCTGGAGTATATCCAAATTCCTCTCGGGCGATAATCAAACTGGTTGAGCTCGATTAATAATCCACCCTAATATCCCTCATCATTTCTGCATGAACGATCAAACTGACATGAACGTCTTTTCAAATCCTATCACGAAATAATTCATCTTGAAAGTGTGAACAGAGGATGTATTGATGTACTGATGTAGTATTGAGTTGCTGCGTTATTTTGAAAAAAACCGGGCAAGTGAGTGGGTTTGTAACATGTAACCTGGTTATGTCAAAGTCATGTACCTACGCTTACAGCTCATGTATTTGGATGTATTTTTTGAGATATCAATCGACTTCCAATTTCATTGTTTCAAATAGTCGTCACTCGTTAACCTTTTATGATAAAAGCCTTTGTCCATTCGTTTCATTTTAGAGATTTTGATGTGCAGCTGCGTTAATTACTTTTGCCCGAGGCTATTCAACATGTCATAAGATTAGGTTGGTAATTGTTAAAGGAATGATTTTGCTTTCACATTTTACATACTAGAAACTCGTCGCAAAAATTTTAAATCATTAAAATGTCGCTATGTATCGACTTGCACAAATGATAAGTTTTATCTGAGGTAAAGTTGTTTAGTGTAATATTCTCCCAAAAAAATAAAGTTTTGGTTGAATAATTGCATTATATTATGACCACAGAGTGGGACTGGGCCTGGACAGCAGTTGCTGAATTATCCATTAGTGAGCCGGAAACAGTATCATGTCACTATTCAACCAAGGTCATGTTTAGCAATGTTTAGCAATGTTTAGCAACTCCAGGTAGATAAAAGCACGCTGATTTTTCGTCAGGAAACAGACTGCATCAAGCAAACTCGACAATCATCCTCAGCATTGTACTTTTTCAACGTAATATCATCTATCTTCCGTAACCTTCACAAGTGTTACGGAAATGAGCTGACCGTTCATTGAAATGCACAGCAGCAACACAATACGCAAGAACGTAACCTCTCAGACGAATCAAAAACCCAATCCAGCAATGCATCTAAATTAAACGTTCGAGTTGAATCATTGTCTGACAAATCACCAAATAAAGCCAAAACAAGTTATCTTCCTAATTCTTCCTTCATTTTTTCACTTCTTATACATTTCCAATAAGGTAAAGTGTCCGGTTGAACCCTCGGGTTTGCAATGATCATTTTTTTTACTAATCAATTCGAAGGCCCGTATATATTTGAAACTTTCTTTCAACAAAGCTTAGATTGTCAGCGGTTCATCGGGAGTATTAAAAATGGGAAAGTAGTTTAGGAAAAGATTTACATAAATTAAAACAAAAAATATGCCCAAGCATTCATACGGTAGGATAATAATAGCCTTGCAAGATTCTCTTCGAAATATTTCTAGAAGAATGAAGCAACCCAGCAGACCTCAATTAGCCTCTTAGAGAATTGTCCTACAGTATTTTTACACTATCATACTAACTCTTTTTCTAACTTTTGTTCGTTCCATATCCTTTCCTTCGAAGCTCTTCCACATTGTGCGTAGAGTAAACAACGTTTGGTAGCTGACAACTCATTAGAATTTATAGGATTCAATTTTGTTGTTTTTCTTATTCATGAGATTCATCCGTATGTTATCATAAAACAGAAGGGTTACGTTTGCGTGCTTGAAAATGAAGATAGTCAACTCTCTTTTTTACATTTCATATTAAAAGTGTGTAGTTCATTTCATATCATATTTGTACAAATTGAGCTCATAATTTGCTTAGGCAAGTTGTGCTTTGTCATCATCAAGAAGCATAAAACCAATAATGTCGACGCTTAAAAATGATGAGTGTGCCATAATCAGCAATGTAATCATAATCCTCTAGATTGCCTTGAGACTTTTTTTCTCTGTCAGGGATCTTTGCTGATGCTTTGACAATTGTGCAAAAAAATATTCACATAACCACCTGTAGAGAAGAGGAGGAGTACAGTTGTATTCTGTATTGTAGTGGGACACACAAATTATAACACTTTTTTTGTCATGTCCTAGTACTAATAGTTTACCTACCTACTACTGACGAAGCATGCCAGTTTTATAGCCGTGTAGTAGCTGCAGCATGTTTTGAGAGGAAAAGGGATTAACAACCTAATTGGTTCTATGTAAATGATTTTTTTTGTTCTGACAAAATCTCACGCAGAATCTGTGTAGGCAGTTAACAGCCTTTACAACACTAATGAGTACTGCGTACTGGCTCAGTTGTTGTTTACAATTTTTTGAAAACAAATAATTCATCCCACACCAAAATAGTTGATTTTTTAACGAAGTTTACCAAATATATCAGACATCTCGTCGTAATCAGGTAGGGACTTGTGTCTTCTACGAAGTATAATATGACTCATTCGCAATGGGTAATAATGACGGTCCGGATTTCATCCCTTAAAATGGAAAATAATGCTACTAATGTGTCGTAAATGTTATCTTGCCAGAGTTGCTAATCAACCTGATTAAAAGCTCAAGAAAAATTGTGCATTCAGCAGGGACGACTCTTACGCAAAGTGGCTTTTAATACTTTTATAGCAAAATCCCAAGAAGAGGTTCAATTAGGGAGGAGCAGTTGGCCGGATCAAAATTATACTCTTTTGCAGTCTTGAATAATTCTACATGAATCTAATTTTCACTCAACCAGATTCTATTCTGATTGTTCGGAGCTCTCTAACATAAAAGATAATGATGTTGCCAGTACTTTTCCTTCCATTTCAATTTCAAGTAAAAGCTGCTGTGAATTCTCTGCAATCTTCAATTTCACCCTCTAGAATAAACTCGCCAACCCATCCCAATCCCAACTCTCAAGGCATCCAATTTCCAAAACGTGACTACACACAGTGATTCAGCAACAAGGCTGTATTGTGTGCGCAATGCGCAAAGAGTCATTGGATGAACACTGACATTCGATTTACCATTTATTCAGAGGTCCATGGAACGCAGAAGTTATGAGTAGCTCGCTCAACCGCAATCGCTGATCGCAGCCACCAAAAACTTTGTTGCCAATTTTTTATTCAGTCTTTTGCTTGCATCGTCCCATTATAGTTGTTCCTTGTGTCGACGTCTGCTCTTTCATGGCTTCTTTCTTCCCAATTTGACAGTTTGGCAGACTATTGTTCCTGTTCACATCATCATCATATACTTAAGCCCAGCCAGAGCTACAGCTATTTGGTAAGGAGGAGGATGAGAAAATATTATCTAGAACTTTAAAGCGCTAAGTTTGGAGCAATTAAGAGATTGGTGATTAGATAAGGGGAATCGTAAACATTTTACGAAGTGTGAAAAATAAAAAACATAAAGCGTCATAAAAATCCGTCGCGTCGCGTCTTCCATCATCGCACGTTGTCTTCATGTACGTACAAACACTTTCTTTATGTGGTGGGTTGGCTTCTGGCTCTTTGACAAACATTTTACTGCAGTTTGTGTGGTTTTCTGTGAGGACAAAAGAGTCTCACGAGACCAAAAAAAAATGATCAATAATTGCCTTGCGTATTGTTTATTTGAACAATTCATCCCATTCGTGAGATCTAATATAAACTCCCCAAATTAGTGACTACCTATTCAGATTTGTCTGTGAATAACTTTAAATATTTACTGATCCCAATAATCTTTAGCAAAAATATTTGCTGTAATCATAACTAAATTAGTGGTTTAATTGCACCATTTTAAGACAGGGAGAAGATAATACAGATAATAATAGTATGGACTCTTTTGTGGGCTAATAACAATTTGGATTTTGGAGCATTCAAAAAATATTCCAGCCACAATAGCATTGGACTGGGGTTGGGAATTGCCAACCTCATAAAATAGGTATTCTTTTTGTTTGTCACACAATGCAATACGATCCATTTTTATGGCATTCCATTTTATAGCTGTTGTCGTTCTTTTTCAAAGGTTTAAACCAGTAACAGCGAGAATTTCCCAGTGAGCGAGCATTCACCACAAAGTATTTATTGTTAGTATTGAGCTGTTATTGTTATTCTGAGTGAGTGAGTTTAAAAGATCAGAGGAATGTTACTTTAACCCTTTCATCCTTCCTTTTCTTTATCCAGGTACTTGGCAATGAAATGAGAAAGGAAAATTTTCTGACCTTGTTGATTTCTTGAAGAAGTGTTGATCCTTTGTTTGCATCCTTTCTTTTGAGGATTACAAGTGGATTCTAAAAGGCCAACATAAATTGGAAGCAAGTTGATTTACCCATGGCATTCTCCTACGAAACGTGTTCCATGCAACTAGTTAAAAGGATTTGAGTGATTGTGATCGTGAGTTAGTACTTCAGTGCATGAAAAGTTAGACATCCACCTCAGTCAGTTTCTGTTTGGACTGAAGTTAAACGTGTTTGTTTTTTACCTTTTATAAAACGATATCAAAATGGGATACTCACATATTCCCAGAATAATAGAGAAGCCCTCCAGGCTTGCAACGTTTTCCAAAAATGCCCTCATCATCCTCAACACGATTTTCGTCGTCTTCGGCTTCATCCTATTTGTTTACGGATGTGGAGGAAAGACATCGACGAATCGGGAGTCCTACGTGGCGATTACAGAAAATGGTGGGGATATATTTCAGAACACCTCCAATGTGTTAATTATTCTGGGAGTGATGTTAGTTATGATTGGGCTCTGGGGCGTGTCCGGAATTAATACCTGCTTGAAAGCGTATGTTTACATGAGTCTGCTAGTTTTGCTTGCCTTCACGGATATAACGGTTGGACTATACTCCTCCAGAATTGAAGCTAATGCGAGGATCTCAGTGGAAAATAATTTGATAAATACCCTCCAAAGAGTAAAGCTCAACCAGGATCCTATGGACGAGGCCATCACCCCCATAAGGGCTAGCTGGGATGCACTCCAGTCGGAATTGAAGTGCTGTGG
Source organism: Lepidocyrtus violaceus (assembly GCA_034696905.1). Taxonomy (NCBI): domain Eukaryota; kingdom Metazoa; phylum Arthropoda; class Collembola; order Entomobryomorpha; family Entomobryidae; genus Lepidocyrtus; species Lepidocyrtus violaceus. The sequence goes on from JAQGAI010000896.1 coordinate 15,858, forward strand.
GATTCATGAATACCGGGATTGGTTTTTTACGACCCCAATCGCTCATCGAAGAATTGACCCGGCTGAAGGCGAGGAAGAGCTGGTAACGGAACGGGTCAATACTGGAACCCCCGACACGGCGGACATTATGAGGATTCCGCATTCCTGTTTTAAAAATGGAGATGATGGAATGGAGGATGAGGATTTTAATACCCCAATTAGCACGGAGTCCATCCTGGAAAATGTGTACAGTGATGGTTGCTTAAGTAAAACTGTGACGGATATGGATATCGACAGGATGCAGAGGGTGGGTATTCTGATGGCAGTTTCCAAGTTTTTGGCTGTGATTTGCGCTCTAATTTTAACATACCATTTGAGAAAGAATGACAAGATTTTGATGCAAAACTATGCATGATTATGAATTACAAAGAGCGGAGAGATGGGAAAATTAGCGTGTAATTAAAATGTACTTCAGTGTTAAGTGCTTAAATAAATATGTAGATAATTGGTTAATGAGAAGATCAAATATAGACTATCATCGATAATTTTGTATGCAAATAAGGACCCGAATCTAGAATACAAGTTTTACTTTCCCGTTCGTGAAAAGTGGTTCAGTGCCTTCAATTTTTAGGGTGAGTGTGAGACATCTTTTTCTCTGGCCCAATCTCCCAAAAGACTTTTTGAAAAGAATTGTGTAGCAAGTTATGTTAATTAATTAATCATAGGCCTGGGCTGCTAAATACTTCCGACTGTTTTCCTAGAAGTATAATCGAAATCAATAGTATTTTTAAAAACATTTCATGTGAACCGGTTTTTCTTAGTTTTCATATAAAGTTACCTACATTTTGGAATATTATGTGCTCCAATAGTTTGACGTGCTCCACCTGAATAAACATAAGGAATAAAGGCAAAATGTTATGCAGCAGCAATGAAAACAATTACATACATGAAAGGGGCGGGTACTGAACTGAAGTATCGCTGTGACAAGTGGCGTATCTGCCTTTCATGGGTTTATTTACTCGTCACTCGTCACCATCGGCATTACTAAAAAACAATAGAAATCAAAGAAGAAGAAAAACAATTCTGCTGTAAAATGCATTGACGAGAAAGTTACTTTAGCAGTAACCC
>JAQGAI010000897.1:0-16961 GCA_034696905.1 Lepidocyrtus violaceus
TTGGAGGGAGAGACAAAATTCAAATATTATTTTTTTTTTTTATTTCGAAGGACGTCGGCTTCCCCAACCGGAAAAATGGATCATGGGAAGCCAAGCTTGATAAAATGAAATATATTATGATCTATTTTTAGTTTTATTACCCAACATGATCATCCCAGCTTTGCTAAGGAATTAGAAGATTTTGTGGGGATTAGTATCCCATCTTGTGGTGGGCTGGACTAAAAACAATAATTAGTGGGTAAACTTGAGTCATTCCAAATTTGGGCTTTTCATCATCTCCCACATGATCTCGTAGCAGAGTATGTAGATATATTTTCTTTGGCAATACCTTTGATTTTCTTTGGAAAGAAGGTAACCTAGCTCGTTAGCCTTTTTTGAAGACTAATATGAAGAAGCTGCAAAAAAATATCGGCTTCAATCCTCCCCATCAGACTTTTCTACTTCCCACTCTCCCCTCATTAAATAAAGAAAAAAACTTTTTAACTGAGAAAAAAAGAGGAAAACTGAAATGAGCGATGATGACTAAGATGACTGGGGATAAATGCGTTATTTCTCCCCCCCCCCCAAAAAAAACAAACGAAGAAAAAATTTACTAATAATCAATCAACCCTCCGTGAAGGCAATGAGTATATGGAGGAAAAATATTCCCTTCCTCTTCATTTGGATAGTACTACGACACGGAAGAAGAAGTGAGGAAAGTTGTTCAAAACAAAAAATGTTGATCTGTGCCTGGATCTAGAATCAAGTCAAAGTTTTATTTTTGGAAGGAAAAGTGGAAGGAGTGAAACTTTTCCCGTCCGTAAAACTTTCTCGGAGGAAGAAGGACTTCTCCTGGAACAAATAATGAGAACTTATATGCTAGGATGAAGAGGTCAGGTCAAGCAAACAAGTGGATTGGATTGGCTTTCATATATATGTATTGCGTCATAGCACCTTCAGCTTCCTTCTCCAAACTTGATCCCTATTTTTCCCGAAGGTGTGTCCTGGTATCATTTTTTGAATGGATACAAATGAAAAACGTTTCGCAAGAAAAAAGTTTTTCCCGAGTTCCCTTCGTTCCCCTCAAGAATAAGAAAGCTTTGCCATTTTTTTAGACAACTGATGCTCCAAACTGATCTCTTACACAGATTGGAAGTCAGTGATGCTGAGGACAAGGAGGAAGCAAAGAAAAATCGCAATCGCAACTTGTTTCGATTTCCACATCCTCATTTACGTTTTTTTTTGGAATGAGGGCATCCACATTTCTCAAGGTGGTAGCAAGCTACAGTTCAATTTTTTTCTGGAAAGGAGGGAAAAAAATGTTTGTCTTTTTTCTTATCCTCCTTTCCTCATCCTTTATAGCCGTCTTCTTCCAAACATTTTTGTTTACAATTGTTTTGCTTCGCTTGATTCACTCCAAAGAGGTTGAGGAGGAACAACAAGAAACGGAGGAAGAAGGAGAAAAAGGTGTCATTCTCTTTCTTCTTCATTTTCTCTGTTTGGATGGATGGTGAAGTCAAGTGTACCCATTTCCTTTCCATTTTCAATCCGCCTTATTCCTCCAAGAAATGTCATTTCTTTCTCCACCGAAACATTCTACATTTTTTATCCAGATCCAGTTCCCGTTCCAGCTCACATTATTATTTCCCATAGAACGAGACATTAATGTCCCCATCCATGTATGTGTGCTGAGGACAAAACTAAGCCATAGTCAATATGTGTATCGCCATAGAATAAATAAAGCCGGAGGAGAAATAAGGGGATGGGAAATGACTTGGTTCTTTCTCTTGTTTGCTCTTTTTCTTATTCCTTTCATCCGATTTTTTTCTTCCTCTTTCCTCTCCACAACAATCCGATCTATATTTATTATTATGCAATAGATTTCTTTTCCTTTTGACTTTTCCCATTTAAGCTTCGGCTCTTGCTCTTACACTACTGGAGCTAGGAGGTTGGTGTGGTGTTTTTCCACGGGACAAAAAAAAATGTGACGTTGATGATATGGAACTGTGTAAGTATATTATTATGAAAGCTCTTGTACTGCTTTTTATGATAAGCATATTCCATATTCCATATCAGAAGCATTCCCTTCCGTCCTTTACCCTCTCACAACAGCCAGAAAAAAAAGAAAACAAAAAAACCGAAGCGTATTTATTATTATTATTAGTTCTTCGTTGTTTTTCCTTGGCCGCGGCCTTTCTTTTCTTTGCATGATAAAAAATATTTGCACAGATTTCCCTTTCTTTTTTCCTCCTGATTTTGGTTGAGAAAAGTAGATGTGGGTAGGTGGGTTGCTTGCTATCGGTGAATAGGTCATATCGATTTTTAAACAGAAAATAAAGGAGGAAGAAGGGACTAGAAGGAAGGGACTATCGTATAAGAAGATGGAGTGAGAAGGAGGAATAAAATATGGTCATCTTGCTTTTACCCTTTCCCCTCCAAAATTTATATATGGCCATTAGATACATATAATTGTACATTAACTCCTTGTGGAAGCTTACAATTATTAGCCTTTAAAAAAGTAAGACCCATCCATATGGGCTGTCATCATTATCATCATCCTAGTCATATGGAAAAGGATGAGATTTGGATTTTCGGGGAAAGAAAAAAAATCCCTTCTGTATTCTGGAATGAATGATGATGATAATGACGGTGATGATGATGGCCGCCGAGCAAGGCGATAATGATCCAATCCAGCTATATATATATTTTTTTTTGCAAAAAAATGAAAAAAAGAATGAAAGGTTTTCTTCTTTTTTTGGCTCCATAAAAAATCTACGAATTGGGAATTCGCGACGGGATGACAGGGATACGTGAAATATCTTTACCAGCCCGCATGTTTCACACTGTTCCAGTGAGAAGATGGTGATGATCATGTTATACGATTTTATATTTTACTTTTGTGAAATGCCAGCATATTACAAATTTGGAATTGATGGCGGAAAAAGGGAATAAATCTTTTTTGTGCGGATTTTTTTTATATCAAGTTCGGGGCAACTTGAGCTTATACAACTTATATGAAACGCATCCAGAGTAAAATGTGTAGCGAAATATTTTTGCAAACTGTATGTTTCTTTTTCCAGTGAGGCTTTTTTGTCTTATCTTCCTTGTTGGACCTCTTCCCAAACAGGGATAAAAACATGTTGGAGAAGACGACACACAAAAAACTACCGGGAGATCCGTACCAAGGCTTGCGTTTACAGCAGCAATACAATGCACAAAAAAATATATATATATTGCTGGTGAAAGAATTTTTTTTCTTGGTCCGGATCCGGATATATATTTATGCACCCTGTACATGTAGTGTGCTCATTCTCCATCTCCACTCCATAAAATGATACACTGCTTGATTATGAATTCAGCGTGAGTCGTGGCTGGTCTTTGTGAAAAAAATTGTAATGCTTTGGCTCTTCTTGTTCCCTTCGGTTTGTGTGAATGTTGAATGGAGAAGTAAACCAAACCAAGCAGCTCTAGAGATTCAATCCTAAAACGCTGCGCTGCTGCGACTACTTCTCCTTTCTTTTGAAGATCCACAAAATTCAACATTTATTTTTATCCAGTTCCCAAAAGAAGGGAACAAGGTAGGATATAAACGATACATCCCGGTCCCTTTAAATCCAGCTCCTCCAGCTCTCCCCGTCAATAAACTTAAGTTGAATGAGGTGGGATGACAAAAGGGCTGTGATGTTGTAATAGCATCAAAGCCATCAGAATTTGTTCGTAAGCCGTAACTGTTATCTCGGATTTCACACACTGACACAATATCGAAAAAAACGTATGAAACCCCATTGAAACCCAAGTCATGATGATGGTGATCAAACCCAAAAAAACAAAATAGAAACGGTGATGGATATAAATATAACGGTCGAAAAAAGTTGATCAACCTACCTTAGTCATAATGAACGAACGAGAGTGGCTGGGATGAATGCAGAAAATAAAATGCAAGCCAAAATGAGATGAAATGAAATGCTTTGTTCCTGGCTGAGCTGATCGAGCCTTCAGTTTTGTCAGCCAGCCGGTCGGTTACTCCATCCATCCTAGCCAGTCCGGTTTTCTCTCTGATCCCTGATCTGATCCCTATACCAGGAAAGGAGGAAGTAAGTAGTATGATATGGATGGGATGTTATTGTTGAAGCTCTTTTGCGAAATGAAACAGTTCATTTGAACAGAAAAAAAACAACACACATTTTTATTCCAACAGACAAAAATTAATTTTCTAGGTAGGTAGGTCATATCTAATATGCCTGGTATGTAACCCATATGACGAGGTAACTAAATTCATGGTGGAGGGGGAAGGAGGAAAATCCAACTGTACTTGTAGTAAGTAGTGTGGCCTGTTTTGCTAGGCAAATAAATAGGTAAAAATTATGCCAGATCCAAACAGCCATATAGCCAGGGAGAGAGAGAAGAAACGACTTTTTTTCCCTTCCTCATTTTATTTCCATGCCAAACTCCTTTCTTCTTCAGTAGGAGCTATAGCTGATGGTGATGAGATCCTAAATGAAAACCTTCCAGCTGCCTCTCTCCCTTTACACTGATAATGATGATGATGATGATGGTCTCCCTTCTGGCTACAAACGAATATATGAAAAGGGATGATATTAGGTATGATCGGATCTGATGGTTGGAGGAGAAAAAGGAAGAGTTCACTAAAAAAAATAACCAACATGCTATTATTATTTTTTCTCTTCTGTACCGTTACCATTACGTATACAAAAGTCATATTGGTTGGGCATGTGTAAAAAAGGCGATGTTTTGTAATGAGCCTGTTTAGGAGAAAAATGTGTCGTTTCTTTATTAACTCGATAATATGCATTTGGTGATAATGCAATAAAAGGAAGGAAGCTCCTTTGGCTCCCGGTCCTCCTGGTCTTCTTGGTGCGGCCGTTACACTGAAACTACGTTCATGATTGTATTGTGTGTGATGTGCTGATGATCATGATACTGGCGGTGGTGCTGGTGCTGGTGTTGGAAGGAGAAAGGGAGAGTGAATGTCGGTTCTCCCAGGCAGTCCCAACTCTTTCGAGTCAGTCACTATGGAGGAGCGATTGAGGCAGGAGCAAACAAACTCGTTCTCTTCTCATTTCTTTGGCGTGCCAGAAGAGGAACATGGCATGAGAGAGTTTCTTTCTAGAAAGGATACGTCTTTCCCTGGCATAAAAAAAGAGCGTTGGGTTGCGTGCTCCAGTCCACACCACATGGCAGTTTTAACGTGGATTTTCCTTGGAAGAAAATAGATAGATATTTTTTTTACATGATCCTATGCTCTTTCCGTTAAAGTCGGCATTTCTTTTTTCTCAAGGAGAGAAGAAAGGAAGTGGATGTGGAGGAGTTGAGTTTTTTTTTGTAGGTGGAGGTGAAGGAGGAAAAAAATGTGTTGTCGTTGTGTCGTTGTTTTGTCGTGTTGTTTCTTGTGAAGTACTTTTTGGAGAGTTGAGGGTTTCGGCTTCATCTGCTACACAACTTATACAAATAGTCACCTTCAGCTGTAAAACAACGATTGTTTCGCTGACGTTTCTCCCGTGCTCTATGTGTTTCAATTGTTTTTTTTTGGAGGTGACGTATGACAGCCCGTCAAAAAAAGGAGTTCGGAAGGAATTGAACTGTTGGAGTCCGCAAAAAAATAAGTATCTTTTTGGTTGTGGGTGGATTTTTTTTTGGATTGGAAATTGAATTCTCTGTTCGTTACTTGTTGGAAGTTGAAGTTCATGAAATGAGTGAATGAACAAGAGGAAACTGACATTTTGCTGGATGTCCCGGGAAACATTTTATTTTTATTGGGCTTGATTACCACTCCTGTCATTTGGAGTTGTTGGAGAAAAAGTTTCAAAGTACCTACCTAGAAGTACTTACCTGCTCCTCAGTTTGCTCCAGCTTGGTGGAAACTTCTTCTTCCGGGAAGTATTGTCGTAATCGTACGTGAAATATTAAACTTAACTATTGCTACTTTCTTTCCTTAAAGGTCAGTCTTGATCCTCATGATTATTATCATGATAAGGTTGAATTACCCCCATAAAGAAATCTGAGGCCCATGTTCCTCCAAGCCCCTTACGACGAGTAGAAAAGAAAAAAAGGAAGTGGAACAAAATGGGATTAACATCCCAAATGATGGCCGGCAACGATCTCATGATAAGAGGATGATAATGATGAGTACCATCATCATCCTCATGATCATCATCACAAAAGGATCTTACCGGAGAAATCTTTTGTTTGCCTTGCTCCCTTTTGGATCAGGTGCAGGTGTCCAGAAGAAAAGAGGAAACAATTTTTTTCCCGAACTGGGCAAAGAGAAAAGTGAAAAGAAATCTGTATCATTTTTCCCCCTACATCTTATCATGTCTTTTCTTATCTGTGTGGGACTGATAAAGAAAAAAAAGTTTTTTTTTTTGACATGACAGGATATATAGTTTGTAGATATAAGCCATATGCAATAAGAACAAGATAGGGAAGAAAACATATTTATTTTCTGACCTTAATCCTTTTCCTCCAAAGGGGGAGAGGGAGGGAGGAATGAGCGGGAGAAGAAAAAAACCCACACAAGTAGGGCTCAACACAAAGAGCTTGGACGCGTGAGTAAAATTGGGAATTTTATTTTTTTTCGGGGAAAGGAATCAAAAGTGGAAGTGGCTTGTTCCTCCTCCGCAGAAGCTCCAGCTTGACTTTGGAGAGGGAAAAGAAGAAAGTGAAATGGACAAGGAATTTTTTATAAGTTTTTTTTTTTGGAAGAAAATGAAAATGGCAGTTTTTTTGGAGGAGGAAAGCATAGCTGGGCTAGGGAGACTTCACCTTTTTTATAGTTCCAATTTCTCAGGAGCTCCCTTGTCAGATATCATTCATGCCTAACAAGAAATTCAAAAGATTTGCATAAAAAGCCAAAGTTAAGAAAAAAAGAGAGAGTGGTTGAGAAAGAGGGATTTTTCTTTTCTTTTCTGAAGGGATAAATGAAAGTGAAGAAATTGTTTTTTCTGAGAATTTAAGCCTATTTTTATTTCTTTTCATTTCAGATGGGCTCGCTAAGTGCGATTCGGAGCCCGTCCGCACTTCCCCATCATCATCATCATCAGCATCATCTTGAGACAAATGGAAGCTTTTCCATTTCTCCCAATTCGTCTTCGCCAGTAGTCCTTGGACACAATTTATTTCTCCAGCCGCAGTACCACCATCATCATCAGTATTCATCCTCATGCTGCAGTCCCCCTCCAACAGGAGGTCCTCCACAAGAGAATAAGAATGATGAGGTTCACCAACGGAGGAATGACGGTGGTCCGATATATGTAGGGAATCCTGGATATCGCCGGAATAACACTGTGTATTTTGACTCCGACTGTTCCAGTCCGACTTCCTGGGAATTTAAGGAAAATAATTGGAGGGTTCACCGGCCTACACATCTGTTCCCTTCCCCCAGAGGGGGAGTTGTATCATTAGCGGGAATGCCGGCGGAATCATCCTCCCCGGTGGTTCTTCCACTTCCGCTGGGCTCCAGGAGTAGAGGGAGCTCCACATCTGCGAATTCCTCCCTGTCCACTACGCCCTCTCCGCTGGATGAGCTGGGACCGGGGAGTAGTCCATATCAGGTTCAGATGCGGTTGAGCCTATTGGCTGGGAGGGAGGGTGACAGGTGTCACGGGATTAACTCATCCAGGAACTGTGGAGGTGATGGAGGGAGGTTGGTGGTGAGCAGCAACGGGAGTGAAAGTAATTGTGCCTGTGTCTTTGTGTCCTCGCCTAATCACTATAGTCATAGTCATAATGGGACAATGGTAGTGGCCAGTATAGGTGGCGGTGGTGGTGAAATGGAGGGAATTGTTGGAGGGAATGATACTTCAGCCCCACTTCATTTGCACGCTGATCTCACAAACAACGGGAGTGGGAGTGATGGGAGTAGGAACTCCACAGGAAGCCATCGCAGCCAAGACTCCGGCTTCTCCGACTCTGGGGAGACCCGACGGAGGAAAAGTAGTTTGGGAAGTATGCACCCCAACAGTGTTGCTAACGAGGCAGTATTTCATAGTTCTCAGAATGGCTCCCCACATCTGTTGAATGGGAGTGGCGGTCATCATCATCTTCATCATAATCAAACGTCGATAAACGCTTGTCAAAGTGGAGTGGAGGAGCAGGCCGTCTCAATGTCCCCCTCCTTTCACCACCCTCCTCTGGAGTATGAGTGTGCAGTGAACAGGACTAATTGTTGTGGTGACAGATTGCTGACATCTTCATCAGCCTCCCCAGCAGCACCAGCAACACTTGTTCCGAATGGACAGGTCCTTCATCATCCCCAGCATATTTATGACTGTATCCCGAGCAGCATGCCGAGTCCCATTTTGCCTTCTGGATTCGGCTGTGGAAGACTGACTGGAAGTAATGGGCGCTCAACACCCACTCCCCTCCATCATCAGCATCTTCATCATCAGCCTCACCCAATTTACGGAGTGGTCGTTAGCAACAATCCTCCACCTCAATCACGTCCGACTTCAGTGGATATATCGACGCTGGACAGGAATGGGAATGGCTTGACGGTCCTGTCCAGACTGTCTCCGGTGAGCACTACTTGTTCCAATTGTCTCCCGTCCTCGATCTCTGTCCCGAACGTGAATCCCCACCCACATCCTCCACCTCCTACTCAACGAAGATCATTTTCCCCCTCAAGGCTCGTCCATCATTATCCTTCCCATGACATTTCCGCCCTGGCATCGGCCTCCACAGCGGCCGCCAACGCGGCTCTTCAGGTACCCCTCAGCTCATCAACTCCTAAACGAGGGTCGTCCTTACCATCCTCCCGCCTGGGGAATAGCGGAGGGATGAACATGGTCATGAAAATTGATAACTTTGAGAGTCTCAACAAGAACGTGAATGTTAACAAGGACAATAATAATAACAGCAGCAATAGCAATAGCGGAGGAGCCGTTGCTGGCAAGACTGGGAACAAAACCTTCACAATTCAGCAGCTTGGAACGAGCAACAGCTCCAACACAAGCACATCATCGCCACATGGAGGGAGCCAGCGGAATCACTCCGGAGCAAGAAATGGAACGGTTCTGGTTGAAGAGGAGAGGCAGCCAAAAGCTGGTATGCCTCTGCCCATGATGAATGGAGATGCTCATGGTCCCGCAACGATTCAGGAGAGTGCACCAGCGTTCAAGCGGACTCGCTCTGCGGCAGAGTCAATCTATGACAAGATTTGTAGTCGGCTGTCTTCCTTTTCATCTTCAACCTCGTCCGCTGCCTCGCCACCTTCATCAGTGGCCGGGATGAACACTCCTGAGCCAAGTGAGACGAAGACCTCAGTAATTAAAAATAAAATTAAGGGAACACCCTATCCCAGAAGGGATACCGCCAAATGGACTGTTTGCGAGGGTGATGATGATGATGCTGGAGCGAAAAGTTTAGTGAACTGTGAAGGGGATTCTAGTCAGACCAAGTCCAAGGAGGAGAGTCGCTTATCATCTTCCGGTTCCACAAGCAGGTTCAAGTTGTTCACCAGAACGAGTAGTGCCAAATGGCAAAGTTTGCCGAGGGGAATGAACCCTCAGCAGTTAAGTCTTGTGGAGGAGGAGCATAGACGAAGTGCCTGTATTATACCCCTGGGGGAACTTGAGAACGAGGACAAAGAAAACGAAAAGGTTGAAGCCGCTCATATCACTGAGAGGTCGGAAAATATCGGGGAAACCTCTAAAGCCGGAGGTCCCAACTCTTCCAAACCCAACGCGTGGAACCTGGTTGAGGAAAAGACTGACTCCCAAGTAGTCCGCTTGTGGCTTCACGACCTCCGAACCCAAACGGAACCGGAGTGTCTTCACAGCCTCCAAACAAAATGGATCGTTCCATTAGACTACTCCCAGGGAGAGGAGGAAGAAGACGACGAAGGAACCGAAATTATCAGTAGGGAAGGCTCCCAATCCCCCGCGACCAGCAGTACCATCACCTCCAATTCCAACGGGACCACAACAGGACGTCCTTCATCTTCCACATCTTCCTCCGCTTTACAAAGCGGACGAATATCGTCCTCCTCATCCACGTCCCATCAACCTCCTCCGTCCAGCTCCCCAACTGACATGGACACCGGGACGTTATCCTCCTCATCCCCTTCAGAGCCCCTTTACATGATGAAGGACCAATGTCTTAACCAGTCAGCTCATATGAAAAGCCGACACCAAAATCAACTTCACCCTCATCAACCTTCACAGCAACGCCGATCTCAACAAAAATTCTTGACCTCCATGACCGCCGCCATTCACGCAGTCTCAACCCCTCTCATGTCCATTAGAAACGTGGAGATGACTGCAAACATTATTTCCGGAGAGTTCTCCAAAATTTGCAAGTAAGTCTAATTCAAACCAAACTAGGTATGCATTAAAAAGAATATATACCTATATGCTACATGCAAAAAAAAAACATATTTGCCAATTCCTGACAATACGATGACCTTCTGCATGAATGGCATAGTTTTCTCTCCTCACTTCCATTTACATCATCACCATCCGTCAGAAGCACATTCTACATAAATCCTCGGACTAGGTCATGTCACATTAGTTCCAATTTCCAATAGTTCCATCCTCATCCATTCCAATCCAAACGTAACAAATGCTGAGCAACTATGGCTATTACGCGGAGCGAGAGCGATATACGCGAGGGAGAGTTCATCATGTTCCATCTTCCATCTCTGGGACTCCATCATCATCGTTCTTGCCTGCATCAAAACTGCATCCCATATTATTTTTGCAACGCTCAAGCGCATCATCATCATCTAGCCAAGCCAGCGTTCTCTCTCCCTAACTGGGAGAGTGATTGACTTGACTCAGATTTTTTTCCGTATCTCCAATCCATATGGCTTTTTTACACGTGCCATGGGTTAACCCTGAATTTTTTTTTATTTTCAATTTTTTTTTTGCTTCTTTCAAATAAAACGTTACATCAATGCAATCCTGAATCTGAATAGAGAGATTGCGATGTGGAGATATAACAACAAAAATAAATATATTTACATGCAAATATTTAAAAGCTAACACTGATGCGCTTAGTCGTGGATGTGTTGAGGTAAGGCTTGGTAATAATAATAACATAATATGACGACTATGATGATCATGATGATGATGACGATGAGGAAAACTATTTGCAATTTTATTTTTGCACATTCACTCAGTTTGCAATTAAGTAATATGGGTTGAGCTCGGGCTTTACAAGTAAATAGTCCTTTATCTTTGGAGGAAAAAAAGAACTAGTTTTGGATGTGGCATCATCATGATCATGATCGTTGATCATGGCAAAGTCAATCAAAATGGAATAGGTATGAATGGATGGAAAGGATTGCGGTTTTTGTTTCCATCTCACGAAAGATGAGTGGATGGATGAACGGCGTTGAATGAAGAAACGCTGTACGGAGTGGAATATGTGTCAGCAGGAAGGATATATGTTTGCTCTGGAGTGGTTGGACTTTGGTTCCGAGCTTGCGTTTGTTTGCCTTTGTGTGAAAGCAATTTGGATGAGGAAGAAGAGGAGGGCTAACGAAATTGTAACATTTTTGTTGACGTAGGTTTATTGATGATGATGATGATGATGATGAGAGGCAATGTAAATATACGGGTTTTTCCTTGATCGGAGAAAATGGAAAGGGTTTTTTTTACACATGGATGGTTTTGAAATGGATGATGGGGTATGGTGGGACAAATTGGAAAGGATTTGTTTTTTAAATTGGAATTATAAATTTTTACAGACATCTGGAATTCGGAGTTTTCACTCAAGTGCCCACCCTGGTCCTTAGTTTGGTGGGGCATATCGAAGACTTCCTGAGGGGGATTCAGACCCCGGTGGTAAGAGGGATGGATGGGCCGGTTGGTGTGGGATTTAACATGCATTTGAAGAAGTTGGAAGGTCGACTGGAGAATGGTTGCTTTGCTTTGGATATGGCGGCAAAGGCAATGAGTGAAGCTGCCGTGGGGATGAATGCCAGCGATGGGAGTGTGCTTCCTCCGAGATCGACATCCACCTCTCCCTTGTCTTCATCAAGCTCAGCTTCAACAAGTGGAAGAGGAGCAACAAATGGAGGAGTGAATGGAGGGGAGCAGAATACCTTGACTTTATCCTCCTCCTCTTCCTCCGATCCCGAGCCGGAGTCTCTGGATAGGCAGTATCACGTTGTGGTGGGGGAGGTCGTCGAAGGGATAGTCACTGTTGGGAATTTATTTAGCCAAGTGGTGGATCTGAGGCTGACTCGGGATCTAGCATCAATCCTGGATACCATCGAAGGAGGGGGAATACCTGCGAGGATAGCCCTCAAATCGCTCAGCACTGTTTTGGCCGACGGGGGAAATCACATTTGCCGTTTGGCAGCGGACATAAGGACCGTCCGGGGGTTGCTTGGAGTGTTGCTGGACACAAGGGAGGATCAAGATAAGATCCTGGCGCTTCGCTGTCTAGCAACTGTACTTTGCGTGGGAGAGGCTGTCAAAGATTTTGATAAGGTAAAAAAACATAAGCCATATATGTTAGAATCCGTCATTCATCCATTTTCTAAAATAAAACTATTTGGGAATTTCCAAAAGCTCGGAACCGCAACTTCCAATCTTTTTTTCCTGTGCTGGAAATTCCCATCAAACGAACTTTCAACGCTTTTTCTTTTGACCACTTTCCAAGTGCATTGGTTTAAGCTCTATATAAGCTGTAAATCTTAACTGTGGTTATTTTTTAATGCATGCTCAGGCCGGCGGTTTCGAGATTGTGGCTGACATCCTCTTCGATCCAATCTACCCTGTTTGGATGAAGATTGAGGCTGTGGCCGTTCTCACCCAAGCAACTGACCCTTGGATTGACCTGGAAACGACGTTGATCACTTTGGGTGTCCATCTGGAGAAGTTTATGGTCTCGTTGACAAGTATGAAAGGACTCAAAAATACGATATGAAATGGAAGATGAGATGAAATAAATGATGATAGAATGAACTAAATATTTTTTATATTAAATATCTTCAGATTTAATTGGAGAATTTAAGACTGAGGAGGAGCCATTTCTCTTGATAGTGGCTGCCATTAGCAACCTCACCTTTTTGGAGGTGGCTTCCACCGAGTATTTGAAAAAGTGTAGGACCGTCTCCAGCCTGATCAATGCGGTGAAGAGGAATCCCAGCTTCTCCGTTTTTGTATTGGATCATGTAAGCTAAATATCAGGATCAGCTTTTTTATTTTTTGAAGCTCCCACCATAAAAAAACAAGTTTAGCTAACAAAAACCTATTACGCTGTTTCAAGGTCGCGACAATCCTTGCAAACATGGCTGGGGTGGAGTCGTGTCGTCAGGAGATCATCCACTGCGGGGGAATCGACGCCCTCCTACACTTCCTCCAGCAACGACCTCACCTTCCTGGGAAGACTGATACTGTGTCCGCGATCACCGCTTGTGAGCGGCTTCAGCAGAAGTCCACCATCGCCATTTCCAGGTAAGTTTTACAAAAAAAATCCTTCTTTTTTAGCAAATTACAAATTTCTAATTCGGATCTCATCCCTTTATCCTTAGACTCGCTAACGAGGACGGTGTTGCCCGGTATATCTTCAACATGGGTGGGGTCCATCGCCTGGTCCACCTCTGCAGAAAAGAAAAGGAGCGTAACTATTCCGACGGAGTTTTGATCGCAGCTTTGGTACGCATATTTTTTTTTACCTTAAAATGAAAACTCAACTTTTTGTAGTGCCCTTGTCACTCACCTTCCATATCACAAAGTATTATCATACCGTAATTTGCATATATATTACTTAATCATAAATGCCAATCTCAAAAAAAAACATCTATTTCCCCTCCTCAAACCAACATTCATTGTCCTACTCCGACTCCTTCCTTTTTCACATCTCCTCGACACATTTCAAGGCCGATCGTTATCAAACTTACCTGGAAAAACTCTTCCATCCTCATTTCATAACAAAAAACATTACACAATTCCGGAACTTGAGCTGATTTTTTACTAACATCTCTAACATACGTAACGCTTAAATCAATTCAAAATATAGTTATGAATAGGAAATTCCATTTTCATACATGTATAATATTTAACTACTGACTATAGTTAAAAGTATTTAGCTTTGCTGGGGAGTAGGGACCTAGACCAGTTAATTTTCCTTTGTCCAAGTCATTATTTCCATCCCATCCCATTGCATACCAACTGATCATCCTCTCTAGCCAAGTGAACTCTTCTGACAAAAAAAAAACGGATTGACTGAGAAGCAAGCGCAGCGTTGCGCTTGTTGCAGCGTCCATGGGTCCATGCAAGCAAGCTAAGGATAATAATACCTACCTGCTTCACAGCTCTCTCCCTATTCATGTTCCATTCTGCTGGCTAAAACTGGGCCACCACCATACCAGCAGCAGCAGCCATGAAACCATATAGCTATAGTCAAACAAACACATCCTCATATAAATATTTATCTCTGTTCGGCTTTTCCATATAAGAAACACACGCGTAAACAAAAATGAGACTTGTTCTGGGATCACGACCGCACGTGTAATTTTTTTCGCCTTGTCGTTTTTTTTTCGTAGCTATTATTACATCTTACATCCCCAACCATATCTGTTTGATTCCATGTCAAAGTCATAATTTTTATATTGGGCTTTATCCCATGTACTGCTAAAAGCAAAATAGACCCGAACTCGCTTGTAGCTTGACATGGGTGTGAAAAAAAAAACAGTTTTCCCATTTATGCTTCTTGGACAACAAAGCTCCTCCAAGAGAATGATGAGATGATGAGGAAGCTCTTTGTTGCTGCTGCTGTTACTGTTGATATGCATTTTCTCATGCGGTTTAAATGGGCATTGTCTAAAAATGAAGCTGCATGTTGACAACTTTTTTTTAATAATTGTCGTTGTTTGTTTTCCGCAGGCAACGCTCCGAAAACTCGTGACGATTTGTGGGGACGAGGCACTCAAGAGACTAGGTGGTGCTGAAGACCTTATTGAGCCTAGGCTGTTGGACTCTTTCCTGTTGTATTCCTCCAGGCAGGAGAGCTACGTGTGAGAAAAGTGAACGGAGTTAACTCGGAACAGGGAGGACACTGAAGTTCCTCTATTTATTCTACCCCTCCCCCTCCCCGCAAGTCCCTTACAAAAAAAATAAGATCCCATGTTCGTTTCAATTCAAATGATATATATTTTCATGCCATTGTTTACCCTCCCTTCGTCCCCGTTTCAATGAAACTTTCATTTAATTCAGTTAGCTTATTTTACATTTTATGATAGGTATTTAAAAATTTAATTAAATAAATGACTATAGTTGAATATTTTTTTTTAAACAGGAACTATTAAAGTCTGATGAGATTAGTATCATGCCAAGTATTAAAAAGTATCAAACGAATGTGTCAAATAATGAACATACACTTTCAATTTTTTTTTTTAAATATTATTAAAAATATTATTTGTCCCTTAAATGCAGAGCAGAGTTTAATTTCTAAATATTATGTAATATTAGGTAAGTATATAGTACATATTAAGTACATGAAGTCCACTTCATTCTGGACATTTTATATTATATCATCAAAAATACTTGTGTAAATGTTTTCTGTAATATACAGGCTAAGACTAAGAGACATAACTATAACTATAAATATGTACATAATATATATTTTGCTTAAATTAATTTGTAATTATCTAAATAGATATGTAAAATTACGAAGAAAAATATAATATTACTATAATATAGTCTTTTATTAATGTGTGCATATGAAAGGATGTCACTCTAGTTTTTATTTTTTACGAACAGAATTTCTTCACTCAAAAATAAATATGAAATGAGAAGCAAAAATTGGGATATATACCTACGTACAATTCCTTAAAAATTGCATAACCAATCACTCATAATAATTAAATCATGCAGATCTTAATTTCAAAATGTTTTCATTTTTTTGGGGAGTGGGTAAACTGCTGGAAAGAAGGATGACGATAATGATGATTGTCTTGGCGACATTACAGTACACCGGTAAGATCAAGATGTTTCGTGAGCTCAATAATGCATGTCCTTAATTAAGGAATTCCATGATACAAACTAGCTCGTTTAATTGTCGGTACTTTCAGCCCATGTTATATATTCTGCAGTGCGCTAAGCCCCGAACTGAACTTGATTAAGGATAGAGATACGTTAAAGTTAATTGTGTCGGGCCATAAATTTTTCCCGTCTCTCTTCTCATCTATGCCAAAAGCACTAAAATTGCAACGCAACTGCTTGTGCCTGAACCGTGTGCTCAGCTCCTTCCGACCTTGGCATTGACCTTGGCAGGAATACAATTCCTTTGCATAAAAGAAGACAAAATGGGAGAACATTAAATATGGAAGCGCATTTATTTAGTCATCATCAGTATTATGTACTGATATACGAGTATATTTATTACTGCACTGAAGCACAAGCCATTAAAAAAAATTACAATGGGCATATTTATTTCGCGTTAGAAATGATACCGCGCAGTAGCTCATCATTTAATCGTTTTCTTTCCCGATTTTAATTACCCTTCACGAAAGCAAAAAGATAATTATGGAAGAGCCCAATCGATTCATGAAGGATTATGCCATGACATTCCAGCTCATTGTTGTGATTGTTGAAAACGCCGAAATCCTCAGGGGAACAAATATGTAGTGAACAACATTTTATATCTATTTTAGAAATGGGACATGATTGATACCACCATACCCACCTAAGCTTATGGGAGATGCTGATCATGATGACGACTACCAAACTCGCAATAAAAAGACATTTATCCCTTTACTAACTGAAAAAATTCACAATAATGCCTAATTGTTTCTAATGCCTAACAAGGCTAACTGCTCCTCCACGTGGCGGAAGTTACACTGAAGAAGCCAGAGAGAGAGAGAGAGGCAAAACCAAACCAGGAGGAGTTTTAGTCAAACCACTATAAATATTGAGCAAAAGAAGAAGCCGGTCAATCATGTTGATGCTGTTGATGGTTATGGGCAATCCAATCCATATTTAACATAACATTCGCAACAAAAAAAACAGGGA
>JAQGAI010000898.1:0-16948 GCA_034696905.1 Lepidocyrtus violaceus
TAGGAGAATAGGTCTCTTCCTGAGAAGACAGGGGCAAGGGGATGAGGAAGACTTGGAGGAAAAGAGTTGCAAGCCTGATGTGGAACCAGGAAGACAACGACGCATGAGGAGTATCAGTACTGAAGGTAAATTACTAAATATCATATCATACTAAACTCGCTATATTAAATCGCAATTTTCGTGTCAATCATCATCATAATCATAAAAATCCGCTATTGAATGAACTTATATCTGCTTATATGAAGCGTGACACAGCATTAATTTTATTTGGTGTTATATGTTCAAAGAATTTAATTAGGAATTAGCTTATGCTGCTAAAACATTCTTGAAAGAGATTATTAAAAATCTTTGGCTACGCCTTGTCTTGATCAATTTTGCTCATATTTTAAGAAAAGGTGGTGGCAGGCTTTCATGTAGCAGTTTTACTGCCGGCTCAGCTTCCCAACCAACACAATATCCTTTTTCACGCATGTTTTACTTTTATTTGTTTAATTAAATATTTTCAACCAAATGTTTACCTATCGTAAATGGATTTTTTTTGCATAAAATCGCAATTAACTCGATCACATCCTAATCAGATCAAACACCTACACAATGGAATGCGATGGAATGGGATGCAATGCAGCGGAAACATAGCTAGAAGAAATATAGTTATAATTCAATTTGGCTTATCCAATCACTCAACAAAGCAATTCAAACCAAAAGTTAAGATAAGCTCCATGCATGCACATCAACATCAATAAACAAAAACAAACAATGAAAAACATTTTAACAGAACTAGTCGAAGCAATAATGTTGTTCTACGTGGATTTTTTCTCCTTGTCGAGCAAACAATTAAAAAGAGAGGGATTGAGTGATAAACATGCAGAGAAACAAGTGCAGAACCTCATGTTCGCCTTGTCTTACAACAAAGATTAGAGAAGCTTCTCTTTTTTCATTTTCTTCGATTTCGATGAGAAAAAATTAGCAATAAAACTTGTAAAATGATTATGTACCAAGTCAGGATTGATTAGCGAGTAAATTAAATTCTTAAAATTTTTATGCTGTTCGAAAAGCTAGAAATAAGGGAACACGTTTAAAAATTGATTAAATTATTAAATGTAAATAAAACTCACAGTACAGTGGTATAAAATGTTTCAATTTTTAAAAGAAAAAGAGGATTCCCCTATCGACTAAAAATAAAATAAATCCCATTTTCTGGTTTATTTTTTATCATATCTGCAGAAAAATGGAAAGCGCTTGGTTAAATAAAGTTAAGGCATGTGCCGATGAAAATGAGTAGAAAAGGATAAGTTTTTTTTTGAAAATTGAAACTTTTTTCTCTTCAGTGTCGAGTTAATTGGTGAAGTAATACAAGTTACGTGAGGAGAATGGAAATAAGTAAGTTTCATTCAGTTAGGCATAATTAATATGCCTAATCAAATCATTTTTTTTTTAAATAGAAGCAGACGCGTTAAGATATGAAAAATATGAAATGTCTGTGTGGTGATAAGTGGAGGTGGATATTCTTCGTTTTCATCACATTTACGGCTTGAGTTCGACTCAATCCTTTCGATAAATGATTTATGAGCCTTTTCCGCCTCCTCCATTTAATCTGTATTCAATTTCTTTTTCTTGTCTGATAGAAACCGCCGCGATGATTGTATATTATTAATATTAATTTTTAAATGTTAGATTGCTATGTTATTGTAGAAATGAAAAGGGTTGTTAATTATTGCCGCTATACTGCATTGAATTTATATCAATAATATCCTTATTGTCGGCCGATTGTCTATATCTGATCTCACGTTACCCCAACATTTTTTAAGTACTTGCTCGTACTAATCAGTTTTGTAATATTGTAATTGAAGTTTGCACAGATTTATCCAAATAGGTAGATGGGAATGGGATGCA
This sequence comes from Lepidocyrtus violaceus, assembly GCA_034696905.1. Classification (NCBI taxonomy): domain Eukaryota; kingdom Metazoa; phylum Arthropoda; class Collembola; order Entomobryomorpha; family Entomobryidae; genus Lepidocyrtus; species Lepidocyrtus violaceus. The sequence goes on from JAQGAI010000898.1 coordinate 1,894, forward strand.
TGGTATTTAGGTATGCTCATGCTACATTGTTAACTCAACTAACTCAACCCTGCCTACTTGAGTCAGACTTAACTCTCCAATTTTTAAATGAAAGCAAGAGACTACTTCTCTGTAGCCTTTAAAAATGTTAGCCAAGAGTAAAAACGGTAATTTGAAGTTTTACTTGCTGCTACACCTTTAATGGCAAATGCTACAGTAAAGCTCATATTAGTATTAGTGCAGGTGCATAAAGATCACCTCAGAAATAATTTTTTTCCCGTTTTCATGTCAAGCTTATTCAATTCACTTCACTCACATTTCAGTGCATTTTCTTCTGTGCCTATCATCATCCTTTTTCCTACTTTGTTTCTGACTATATATGCAGTAGGAATTGAATTAAGTTATGTGAGTGATTCGCTTCACAGATTTTTTTGCAGTCTTTTATGAAAAAACGAAATCTTTTTTTTGCGTGGATATATTTTTATATGACTATAAAAAAGGCTTCGAAAAAATCATATAATAATGAATGCAGGCCTTCTCGCATTACATGCATACCAGCACGAGAGCACTCGCATTCCTTTACAAAGTGACTCTCTGGTTTAACCAAATGTTTTTTATCATGTTAATCCAACTTTTTTTTTGCAAAGAGAGCTCCTTATTAAGTCTTGAAAAGGAGCTGTTTTTAATAAAAAGAAGTGAGTAAATAAATAGTAATGTGATAGTTTCATACAAAGCTCAGGAAAATAGTGAGTTAGGTTGATGATGATGGCAAAGGCAATGCTGGTGATGGTGTAAAAAAAATGATTGCATTATAATTTTTGCCCACCATTATTAACCAATTTTTATGTGTGTGCACACACACTCCACTCTCATAACTCTACTCACTCGACTCCTCACTTGAAAAAATCTCTCTTTCCTCTAACTTCGACTCGTTACGATACGAACGAACGTTAAGTTGCGTACGATATATATTGCTAAAAATAGTAATAGCAATCAGTCAGTTTTTCAGTTAAAGTCAATATAATAATTGAATTGAACAGTGCAGTGGCAGAAGTGGGATATGATAATGGCTTGGGCTTACGCTGTTACGTTCATGATGACAGGGAACAGACATTCATAGCCCCACAGATTTGTTTGTGCTCTGAAAGCTGTAAAGCTCTGAAAGCTGAAAAGGTCTGAATGAATAAATAAATCACAATTTTTTTTTCAATTCAATCCTGCAAAACCATTCAGCTCAACTTAACAAAGAAAGAAGTGATTAAGTTTAGTCCACCAAGCATAACCATATACATGGGACTACGAAGCAGTGAGGAATTTGGAAGGATGGTAGTGTGCAGTGAGCAGAAAAGTGCCAGAGTTCTGTAAGGTTGCCATAAAAGTTATTGGATTTTTTTTAACGGCAACTCCACCACCTGAGATTTAACCAACGAACCTGAGTAAGAACTAAGAACCAACCAGATAGAGATTTGTTCCTTGTCAGTGATAATAATTGTTGCAAAAGTGCATAGAGCTTGGGTTACCTCATATGAGGAGGATTGCATAGGCAGGTAGATATTGGATTGCATTGTTGAAAAATGTTAGGAGCTGGGACGGGGAGGTGCATGATACGCTGTTATTTTGTTACAATTATGTTGAGGGTCTGATTGAGGTGTGCCAGTTTTATTTTGTGCATTTGGCTGGGTAATGTGTGAAGTGAGTGGGATTTGGTGAAATGAAGTTGTATTAAGGATTTTTTTCTGAATTTTTGTGAATTCCAGCAGCCCCCACAGTGACAATACATTCCCCACCGGCAAGAGTAAATATTTTGGGATCAGGAGGATCACCGGAAGAGGAAGAAGAGGAGAGCTCATCATCGTCAAATTATAATAGGTCTAATCCAACAACAATTGACGAAATAGAGACACCATCGACATCTTCTCCAGCATCATCATCCACGGCACAACAGACTCCAGCAGGGGAAATTGAGGGCAATGCGCCACCACCTCCGCCGACATCGTCCCCACCTACATTAGAGGATACGAGAAGGCGACCTTCGATTCCGGATATTTTAGTCTTGGACCCTATTGTAATTATAACGGATAACGGGAGTAGTAGTAGCAACAGTAATCAGCCACCTCCACCACAAAATCCGGTGAGTCGAAGGAGACCCTCCTCAATCTTGAAGAAGAGGGACAGCACTACGGAAGACAGTTCAAACGCAAATGGTACAACAGTGAGCTTTGCATGTGTGGACCCGAAACACGACGACGACGACGAGGACTACAACGATCGGGTTCATCGTGAGGATAACTTATCTTATTCGTTGGAATCAGATTCCCCCTATAGGAGAAGAAGTAGAAGTTACTCTGGAAGTAGTTCGGCAAGTGGAACAGGTCGAGGCGGAAATTCCAGGAGGAGGAACTCCGCAGAGGCACCGTACTACTCATCCTCCGAAGAGTTTCCTGAGGCATCTCCCGGTTCAAAGGGTATTTTGAAGCATTCCTGTTCCAGTTTGAGTGTTGATGGAGGTACTTCCTCGTCTGGTGGGGCTCACTCAGATTCAGAGTTTAAGTCAATCCTGAAGCAACCGGCTTTACGTAGGTCCTCTTTAGGAAGCAATATCCACACAGTGCATCAAGCTCGCTTTTCTGACGATTACGATTTTGACGATCATAGTGCATCCTCTCATACTCACGGAAGTGGGACAGGCCAAAGGTCGATTCTTAAACGGAAGTCGTCAACATCTTCCTCCCAACCGGATGTGTCCACAGCATCATCACTACGTTCAACCGCATCTAGCTACTGTTCATCTCGAGAAAGTCTTCATGAGCCGAGTTCAGACCCGAAACCAATCCTGAAGAAGAAGTCGAGCTCAGAAGAGATTAGTGATTCAGACTACAATAGCACAAGTATCACTCCTCCGCCTCCAAGACCAATTCTGAAAAATAAGAGGAGTGCAACCGCCACTTCATTAGATAGTAATTATTCTTCGGAGTCAATCCCAATCTTCGTCCGGAGTGCGGATCCACAGCATCCAATCAAACCTTGCTTAAAGAAGCCATGCAAGAGCTTTGACGAAAGTGCCCTGTGGTCCAGCCAAAGTCACAATGGAGGCCTGGAGTCAACGTCCAGTATTATGAGAAAGAGCTCTCCTCATATTTGCTCCGTCAAGAAATGCGAAGAAGACAGTAGTAACCGAAGTGAAGAAGACGAGGAGCGTGAGCAGGAGGTTAAGTTAAAAAACAGTGTTTTATTTGCCAGACGGGATTCGGAACCATTGACGTCTCCGACTATGGAGGAAAGTTCTGTGTTCGCCGCAAGACGTGGCTCAGGTGAAACATTTAGGTTTAAGAGGAAAATTGAATTGGGCAAACTTGACTTTAGTGGAGTGTATGAGGGTGGTGGAAGTAAACTGAGTCCACCACCGACAGTCACATCTTCCAACGATACATCTCCATCCAGTGGAATCAGCTCCCCGACTTCTACCCCTCCAACGAGTTCAACATCCCCTAAGAAAATGAGTGGTCAGGGTTTGATAACACAAAAAATTGCAGCACTTCAGATATCTGGAGAATCCAGTTGGAAAAAGAGGGTTAGCAAGCCCAACCCGGAAGATGAGATTGTTGATGGAGCCGCTGAAGAAGCTGAGCAGCCGAAGAAGCCAGAAAGGAGGACCCAAAATGGAATACTTGCTAACAGGCTATCAATGCTTGAAAATTCCCAAGAATCGTGGAGAAAACGCATTGAAGAAAAGGATGCGAAGGAGTTTACTGTCCAAGGAAAGTTGGAAAGGGCTGGAAAGAAAGTGGGAGAGCCTGGGGGAGGAAGTGGGGAAGAGAAGGAGAGTACCAGTCCTCCCACAACTAGTCCATCGAAGAAGAAAAGTAGTTCCAGTTCCTTCAAGAATGTGTTTAGGGGAATGAGGGGAAGTAAAACGGATGAGAGCATTGGGGGAAAGGCCGCTACTGGAGGGGGGAAAGCCAATTGCGTCATGATTGCTGTAAAGGAAGACGACGGAGGAAGTAGCAGTAAATCCAGTATTTTTCAGAGGAGCAAGTCTATGCGTTATGGCAGGGTGTCTGGTGAGTACTTGGAATAAAATAATTAATACAAAATGAAACTTAAATGAGGATTTTTATGTGAATTGAATGTAACATTAATTAACTATTTTTAATAACTAGCTCAATCGCCAACGCCAAGCCAAAATGATACTGCATCCCCAACGAACGACAGCCCCTCAACACAGCACATCAGCGTTCCGGTGATCAAGAATGACAACGAGACATTTACCGGATTTTTCAAATCCACGACCAATGATCCCATTGACAATGGGCAACGTTCCATTATTGTTGAGGACGACTCCTTCAAATCCATCATATTTCCAGAAGAGTCTAGGCAGTTGTTGGGAAACAAGCGGCAGGTGAAAGTAGCTCGGAAGAAAGAACGAGGCGTCAAAAACCCAATTAAAGCTTTAGCAGGTAGGATTGGTCTTCAGCAACAGTCATACATAGACCTGAATCCCGAAATCAGGGAAACTGAAAATATCCGAACGAGAATCCGAATGGAGAACTCCAAGTCGTCTGCACATTCCCATTTATCGATAGAAGCTCTTGCAGGACTGGCCAGTAAGGAAGACTTTACCTCAGTAAAATTACGACGGGCTCAACAAGAAATAAGCGCCCAGTATCCCTTCCCATTGCTAATCAGGATTAAAGGCAAACGGTTTGTCCAAAGTAGACTAGCCGCACCGGAAGTGAGCAGCCTGAATTCTGGGGACAATTACATCCTCATCACTCAAACCAAGCTGTACCATTTTATTGGAGAGTATTCCAATCGTATGGAGAGATCCAAAAGTCTGGATATTGTGGCTCACGTTCTGCAGAAAAAAGAGTTTGGATGTAATCTGCATACAAAGGTGATGACGCTGCAGGAGGAAAACGGGTGTGGATCTGGACCTGGATGGGATTCGTTTTTCGAAGTGCTGGGCTGCGTAGGAAGAGATTCCAGGCAGATTCTGGATGATCCGGAATTACTTGGAGACGAAGCAGATGGAAATTATGAAGGAATTGTCATCGGAAGAAACAAAGTCTGGAAGGTTATCACTGGAGATGAGTTGGATGAAAAGTTGGTCCCTCTTCGGGAATTCTGGGGCGTTGTTCCAAAGCATAGTTTACTTGAATCCACGGAAGTTCTCATTTTCGACTTTGGAGGAGAAATGTATGTCTGGTCAGGAAGTAAAGCTCCATTTGAGAAGAAACGTTTGGGGTATAGACTAGCTCAAGAGATATTTGAGATGGAAGGATTGGGCAAGGAATTTGATGACGTCAAAGGGAACAATGGAATGAAAGGGAAGGATAAAGATGAAGTCAGAAGACCTAGCTGGTGTTGGCTACGCAAGGTTAATCAACATATGGAGCCTATCCTCTTCATCGAAAAGTTTTTCGACTGGCCGGAGGAAGTTGGCAGGATTAGAGTGGGGAAAAATAGTCCGAAAAAGACAGATACAGAGAAGAACGGAACCAGCAATATATTTGTTCCTTGTGATGCAGCAGCATTAGCATCAAGTTATTATGGAGATGCGCCCGACGTATCGCTCATCTTAGAAGGATTTGACGTTAAACGGGGAAGGACGAGCAGTGACAAGGAGGAACGAAGAAACTACTCCATTTCCACCACCAGACTGCAGACATGGGCCATTTCCGAGTTTTCTAAAAGTGAACTTCCGGAAGGTCAATTGGGGCATTTTAACGCATCCGGAACGTACGTTATCCGTTGGCAATACATGATTTCATTTGTGGGGAAGGATTTAAAGGGAAATCAGAGTAGGCATAATGCCAGCACCCTTGGCGGAAGGGATAGGTGCACCTATTTCTTTTGGCATGGGAAACGCTCGAAGGTGACTGAACAAGGGGCATCCGCTCTTATGACTGTGGAACTGGATGATCTGGAGGAAAAGGGTGGAGGAGGAGGGGGATCAAGTAGCAGAGGTCCACAAATTCGGGTTGAGCAAAACTACGAGCCGCCAGCATTCCTTGCGTTATTCAACGGAAAAATGTTCATTCATGATAGTCACGTGAATTCGAATGGGGATGGAGGACTGAGAAGCAAGCCCAGTGGACGACTTTATGTCACACTTGGAACCGATGATGAGGAAGGACATTTTATGGAAGTGAGCTGTAGTCTCAAATCCCTGAGAACCAATGGAGCCTTCCTCCTTTTTGATATGGAGCATCGGGTCGTATTCGCATGGGTTGGAAGTGGGTGCTCAGCGGAAGTGAAAAAGGTAGTTGATAATCACAGTTATATTTTTGATTATTGTGTAATTTGGCATTTAAGAAAGTTGCAAATGTTAATTTCAATTTGTTTTAAATAGTTTGCACTCGCTGGCGCCAACCACACAGTGAAGAACCCCAACTGGTCTCCTTCTCCTTCCAAAGTAGTCGTCCTCAAGCAATCCCAAGAGACTGATGCTTTCTGGTCCTGTTTATCCGGTGGAGTGTCGAAGAAAGACATGACGAAATGGGTTGGACTTGGAAATAGTCACAAGGCTGTTGAAATGTTTAGGTTCTCAAGCATTAACGGGAAGTTTGAAGCTCTCCCTGTTATCAGTCCTAGAAGGAATCCAAGTTTGGGTGAAGCTTATCCCATAGTGCAGGAGGATTTATATGGAGCAAACGTTTCCCAACCTAGTACGTTATCACTTTTATCCCTTTAAATGTGAATAAAATTAAGTAGGTACCTAGGTTGAAATTGAAAAGTATTTTACAAACAAATATTGGACCTTTTTGCAGGCATGTTCTTAATCCTCTCTCCCGACAACACACTTTACTTATGGCAAGGCTGGAGAAGAATAATCAAACGAGAATTTGTCCCTGAGGAGGAATTGCAGGATATCAGTCAGCAAGCAGTTGGTCAGTTGGGTTATGAATTAAATTAAACTTAAGCTCAGCGTTAATGCTTCTATGTCTTTCCGAAAAATAATTAACTCTGAAATTTTTTTCTTTTTAGATTCAATCCCACTTACGACAATCTGGCCGAAATACAGGCGATGCGCTGTGGACACGTCCCTGAACTACGCCAACTTAAAACAGATAAAGTATTGCTACCTAGTCTATGCTGGTTTGGAACCCGTTGAGTTCACCCATTCCTTTCCGTATTGGGACGCACACTTCCCACCCGTCAAAGAAGCCCATGATTACCACCTTGCCGAGGGAAGGAAGTTTGGGGAAAAGATGGAGCTATCTAAACTTCTTGAGGAGTTGACAGCAAAGCGGACATACAGCGTGGAAGAGTTGATGGAGAAACCGGAAGGGGTGGATTTATCAAGGCTAGAGGATTACGTGAGCGACGAAGATTTTCAGGTATTTTTAACGAAAAAAAATAATAATACAGTTTTGTAGATAATCTTAATTAGAAATTTTTCTAAATATTGGTATTTTTCCTTTTTTAGCGTCTCTTCTCCATGCCCCGAAGTCAATTTGCTACTCTTCATGCTTGGCGGAAAGCGGAGTTAAAGAAAGCCGTTGGTCTCTTTTAAGCCAGCATCAGTCAAGAAGTTTCAATCGAAATACACAGAACTTGTTTCAATTAACTCTCCTGACCAGTTTGTTAATTAGCGAGAGTTTTAAAAATAATACTATAAATCAAGCAGTTATCTCTCGACGTTATTACGTCATTAAGTGTGTGTACATTTTAATACTTTATTCGCTCGTGCCAATTCATTTTTATACTGATTAAAATGCATTAAGCCTTCCATTCTCGTGGAAAAAGAAGAAAAAACGAAGGACGCACGCACTCTAAAAGAATATATTGGCTATGTCAAATTGAAAAGAAGCGCAGTAGTAAAAAAATTGTAGAATTTCTTATTCCAAGTTTATATACATCAACTGCACCGAGCACATTACATAAGAATTAAGATTAAGAATTACGCACTCTTTCGATACTGCTACAATATCGCCAACCAGTTTTTGCTTTCAGGAAGGGCAGGTGAGGCTACCAAAATAATTTTAAAAAAGCGCAAACAATCAAGTCGTACGTCTTGGAAGGATCTTAGAATTTTTTTTACCGCTGGATGCCTTTCTTATATAATTATTATTACATTGGAACAAACGCTGATGCTGAATACGCCAATAAGGTTCCAGGAACTGTAACTAAAGCTGCTTTTTTACTTTCGCGGATAGTCAAACGCTTTTGTCTCTCTTTTAACAATTATTGGCTTTTTTGTTTATTCAAATTGACAGAATATCAAATCAATGCAATTAAAGTAGGTTAAAGTTTACTTTCTCATCCGTTTCGTCTCTCTGTGATTTTTTTTTACAAATAGTAATTTTAATTTTAACGCTGACCTCTAATGAACTAATGAAAAGATGAAAGTTTTATAGACTAACTGAAACTTTATGTAATGCACGTTTTAGTTGTAATAATGATCCTACTATATGTTTGTATGCAAATACACATGAATTTTTATAAGGTTTATTTAATACTACTTTAAGGTTTTAATGTAAAGACTTGAACGCTTAAGTTAACAGATATAAAAGGTTTTATCGCAACATGTACATGATTTTAAAGTTTTGCTGTATGAACACTACTAACGAGAATTATAGGAAGGCATCGGCAAGTCCTAATAAAAATATTATATTCACATGTTGTAAAGGATGAATTTGTTCTGCTTGTCTCATTCCAAAAAAAATCAGACCCGGAGTAAAATTATAATGAATCTGGAGGACTGTTGGAGTTATGAAATGAGGAACAAAGTCAGTCTGACGACACGAGGATAAAGAATTTTTATTTTGCGTGTCCCTTTATTCTCAAATCCTAATTTTATTACCGTACGATTATTAATCCCATCTACACAGTGTAATTATAATTGTTTGTTTTGTACAGAACCTTGAAGCTGTAAATTATTGCGATATGTGAACTTGAATACGAGTAATAAAAACTGGAAAATTGAAAATAGCGAATTGGCTGTGTAAATGTCATTTCTTTCAAAATGCATTATTTCATGCTTTAAGAAAATAAATGAATGATTGATGATAATATGATGGAAAACAAAATGAAATACACTTTTCAAAACGATTTTCATACTTTTTATTTCTCATTATGATAATAATAGTAAGTCCTTGCTAATTATTGTAATATGTAGTAGGTCATGTCATGATTATTTCATGATCATCATGTTTAAAATCATCATTTCTAGATCGCATATTTATATAATATCATCATCATCATAGGTGTATATATATTACTTATCTTTAACGCTTAATTATTTTAATAATAGTAAAACCCTTTTATGATCGCTTCATCTTATCTCAACCTACCTAACTTTCTCCAACTCTTAATCTCCTTTATATGTGAAACGGTTCAACGTGTAACTTATATTGCACTTTTTGCATAAAACTGGATATAAAATCCTTAATACGTATCCAACAAAGTCGTTGCGGGTGTTCGTGGATTAAATTAAAGGGGCTTTTTCCTTTGAGAAACGAAATGGGGGACAGAATAATTACGATAGAGAAAATGAGACAAGCTTTGCTCAAAAGTGAACCTAGCTGGAGCCACGATGATTCGCAAGTGTTTTTTTTTGCAGAAACCTAGTTAAAAATTGGAAACGAAATTAATTAATATTCGTTTGAGCGCGAATCGTATCTTCTATTAAATAAGTAGCTTTATATATTTCTTCATCAAGGTTATGTACAATTGTTTGTGATAGTTTTGTTCATATTTGGAGAGATTTTTTGGGAGAATATTTCTTTACAGGATGATTATAATAATATAAATTGATAAGCTGCCATTTATACACTGCTTTAAACGTGTTTTCGCTATTTTCATATTTTAATTATGTAATTAATTGCAGCTAGCAAATAATAATACTTTTTGTATCGTTTGTAAAAAGGGAGAATAATTCGAGAAATGACAAAAAAATACTGTGTAAATATTAAAAAACGTTTCATATATATAGCTATTGTTTTCCTAAACTTTATCATTAATAATTATAATTATAATACTTAAAAGAGTAATTTGATGATTACATTCATGGCATCTTTTTCGTGTAATATTTGTATAATACAATTATAATATATTCTATATATAATCTCATTAAAAATTAATCAAGATCTAATTAATTTTTTTAATATATACTCTATAAACAATCTAAATGTACAATGAAACTAGATATTTATAACAACTTTTGTCTTCTCTTTGTCAGAAAAAGATAAATTAGTTTTATACACTGAAATGAGTAAAGCTTTGAAAAATGGGGAGGGTTAACCGAGAATATTTTTTTTAACTAAAAACACAATTTTAGGATTTTTTTTTGGTATGAGAAAGTCATTTTTAAGTACACACATTAAGTACAAGATGTAAACTGTCATTTGTTTTGAAATCATATCATATATTACTACAGTCGTCACTAAATAATATAGTTAACGAGTCGTGGCACCGAAGAAAAAAATCATTTTTTACAAAGTTAACTAATTTAAATCTATCTATAAATAATTATTTTTGCATTGGTAGACGCAACACGAGTAAAAACAGAACAGAGAAAAAAATAACTCTGTTTAAAAAAAAAGTTGTTCGTTTGTTTGCAGAAGGTTTGAACTTCTGAAATAAAATTTACTTTTTCATGGCATCTCGTTGATTAAGTAATGTGTTTTAAATGTCGACGTGACCTTTTCCGCAGTGAAATCCCACACGACTTTGTTTATTATATAATATCCTATTGGCGTCACTTATTTTTATCCTTGGCTCCACCATGATGCTCGACTTTGGCATTAGCCAAGTCCCCCAAGGGGATAATACTCCCGCCCCCGTTCGCATTCGTAGGATAAACTTTGTCCAACTGCTTGATGGATTCGTTGAGGTAGTTGGAGATGGCAGTGAGGGCTGCCACAATAGCTGGAGATCCGAAGCCGTGCGTGATTAACGAGAAGTGGGTAAGGTGCCGTTGAATAGACTGGTCGAGGATCAGTTGGGGCCGGGTGTTGCAAAGAGGGCTGCGGTCTTGGTTCAGCAGGTCTATCAGCTCTTTCGTTGCTTGTCTAATAAAAAGAAATTGGCAAACAAAAGAAAAGTTAAATTAGTACTGAATTTATCAAATTTTATTGTGATGACTTCTTCGATAATAATGATCAATTATAAAAGGATCTCTTCCTACTTTGTAGCGAGCAGCACATCTTTTCTTCTGTAGGCGTCGGTGGGATCCGCAGTGTGGTTCCTCGTTAAGTACTCGGCCACTTGCCTGGCTGGGAACTCCGTTTCGCAAACATAACCAAAGTCACGGGCCAAGTGGATTGCTTCACCTATTCGGAAAGGATCGAACAAAATTAATTGGATTAATATTTTGATCATGATTTTGTAAAGCAAGAACTATTTTCATCTGCACTGCTTCAACTACACACTCCGGAATCGAAGGATATTACCCAACTTGTTCTGATACGCTCAACTGACAAAATTCATTAGTCTTCATAAACAACAGTCTATAAAAATGGTATAGCTAATACATAAGATTATGAGGTAATAATAATAAGCCTTGTTCAAACTGGTAATAATAGCCAGTTCAACTACATAACAATTGAAAATTGTGTACAGGAGGTCCTCCATAATTTTTTTGCTCTCCCCTCTCCTTCCTCCTCGTTCATCACAAAAGCATTTCATTTTTTAAAGAACTCGATATCCCGCAATGATCTCTCGTTATTGTAACAATGAAAGCAGGAGGAAGAGCCCTGTAGAATGCTAATTTTAACACTTGTACACATAAATAAAATACCTACCTAGCTCATCTCCCTTCTGCGAAATAATCTGTTAGTTAGTGGAGCTCAATCAATGTAGGCATTTTTTTCCTCTCTAACAATAAAACATCCCATCTCTCTTTTATTGCCCATATCTCTACGTCATGGCTGTATAGCACAAAAGTATTAATTTTAACAGTATGGGGCTCAATATAAGTCGTTGTTTGACTCATCACAAAGTATGAACACCTTTCAAAGGTTTAGATGTATTGTCGACATTTGCCGGGGAGATTAGAAAGATGATGCGAATAGGAGCCTTTTTGTTTCAATATATGTCATGTCAAAAGTGTCAACTGACAAATTACAGTGCTAATAGGAGGCCTACATGGATGGTTTCAAAAAATATGAGAGAGAAAACACTAAAGTGCGTTGTGTTTCTATTTAATTTGTGAGGGAAGCGGTAGGGGAAGATCAGTAGCTATCCCGGCTCGCCTACCATACTGGTCAAAGCCGAAGGAACTGAGATTCTCAGAATATCGCTCAAGTAGAAAGAAATCTGTTCCGGTTGAATGAACCGATTATTGAATTATTTCGGGAAATACTGCGGCATTCCATTTTGTTGGAAATATGATCATCATCGGTCAAAGAGTTTCGTTTGGAGAAGAATTTTGAAGCGTATACATATATGAACTGTAGTAAAATATATATGTGGGGAAAGTAAGCAGTTTTCAGAGAAATTATTATCGACATACCTTCAACTAGCGGCGTGAGTAAAGTAACATTCGCAGCTTTCCTTCTTCCGGCTGGCAAGTTGAGACCAATCTTTTCTAGCTTTTCCCGGAGAAGTCTTCCTCCATTTTTGGATTTCGCTCTGCAAATAAAAAAAATTCGGATTATGTATTACATCAGTCATAGCCAGTGTGATTAGTAGCTTTGGCTAATTAACTGTTTAAAAGAATAGAATATTACAAAGACAAACAATAAGATTTGAGGGAAAATAGTAAAACATTGTTTGATTGTTTAAAAAAATCAGAGAAAGATTGACACATTTCATTAACGAACAGAGGAGTCATGGCGTGGTGGAATGTGGTGAAAAACTTGTTAGGGTAAAAAAGAATAGTGCCGATGATTAGGATGGAATATGGTGAGTACTCACCTCCTCAAAACTCCACCAAGCAAGGATGCATTGAGGCACTCTGGAGGGGACAGCCTTCTCTGTACTTCTCCAACGGTGACCTTGTACTTGGACGTAGAGCTTAACAGTGACAACCTCCCAGGGACACTGCAAAATACGTCGGCTGGAGCTGTCAAACCTGATCCACCTCCACCATGATGAAGTCCGAGGTCCTTCCCTTCCCGTGGTTTCATGCCTGTTAACATCAGAAATTATTCATGGATTAGCATCAAATTAAATACTTCAGTTACACTAACTACAAAGCAATAAGCACTTTATAACGGTTCTCTTTCTCAATTTAATCAATTCATTCCAAACTTTTCTTACATAAGTCCATGAGAAGCCCTCCGCCAACGTTAATGATACTACCCCCAGCGAGACCTCCCACGGAGGCGTTCACATTTTCTCCTTCATCCTCCTCCTCTACCTCATCATCATCATCATCATCTACCTCATCCTCTTCGTCCATATCCTCATCATCCCCCATGACCTCCTCCATTTCTACCTCCTCAAAAGCATAGGAGGATGATCCATTATTAACATTATTATTCCCTCCCTGACCATTCATCATCCTCTTCCCCAAACTGTTTTTGTTCCCTTGAAACCGCTCCACCGCTCTCCTAAGATCCTGTTTCCTTTTACTACTACCACCACCCCCTGTTTTCACTATCATCCCTCCACCCCTCTTCAACACCCTGTTATTATTACTAGCCCTACTATTACTATTACTATTAACTCTCGATGAACACTGCGGAGACGAAGACGCGGCTGGATTCGATGTCGTTGTCGAAGATCCATTTAAATATGCGCTATTACTAGAACTACTACTATTACGATCCTTACTATAATTCACCGGAAGAGCTTCACTGCCAATACTAGTCAACCCACCGTTACTCCTACTACTACTACCCCTTGTTAAATTAACTGGCCACGGGAGGATAAGCGGTTTACATTCAATTTCTTCTTCCTCCTCATCCTCTTCCCCGTCTCCATCGTCCACCTCCTCCATATCAAACAATCCATTTCCATTTTGATAAGACAAGCCATCCCCCTCATCCTCCTCCTCTTCCCCTTCTTCATCCTCATGACTATGACTAAGATGCTGATTATATCTCCCTACACCATTGCCACTGTTCACCTCCATTTTTATAGGACGCTTGTGGTTGTTATAACTGTGACCGGGTAAGGGTCCACTGCTGCTGCAGTCACTACTACCCCCACTTTTCGTCGACAGCGAGGGGGATGAACTGTTATTGTACTCGTCCGTCATTTTAATTTTTACAAAATTTACTTAGGTAATTTCCGGAGCAGTCTCAAAGAAGCAAATATACATACGTAAAGACTGCTTCGCTAGCTGCTTAACAATTTTTTTAACGACTCATGTGACTTTCTTTTCCAGCTACTTTTTGTCTTAAAGCACTAACTTTTTTTTTATAAAAAATAATTTGCAACTCTTTTTTCTTTAACTAACTATATCAGTTTCTTTTATCTTCCTATACGATACAGCTATTTCCGGATCGGATAAAAAGCCCCCGAGCACACATATGCGTATACCTATAAAAGTTGGCATGTTACGTGTGGTGGAATATTATTGTCATCATATTGTACCATTTTTAGTGTAATGTGTTGGGTGCATCAATAATATCATCATCGTCATCATCAACATCACATTCACTCCACTGCCATACATATATAAAAACTAGGAAGACGGAGGAACATGATGGGGAATATTACGGGATATTTGATATGAATGTGCGTAGAAATATAGTGGAAGAATCCAGTCCAAGAAACAAACTCTTTTTTTTACTCATTCCCTGCTTTCCCCTGCGGCTTTTATGCAAGCGTGCATTACCAGGAGTAAAAATGATCCAGGCATCTTTACTCCGAACTCAATGATATGAATTATATCTATATCATTATATGAAATTATATTTGATGTGTGGGTTTATCTTACGGATAATTATAATTTATTAACAAAGGTGTCATTTTTTAACTTTAAGCCACTAGTTAGTGTGCAAATTATAACATTACAAAGAAACGAGTTAGTAGAATTTCGGATTTCGGGAACGATTTTCAGTTTTAATTTTGCAGTGATTTTCCTTTGAGGTCTTTAACTAAAATGGAAATATGGCTGGGCTTCTTAAATAGCATTTTATTCATCATCGTCATTATCAGAATCATATCAGAGATCACATGT
>JAQGAI010000899.1:0-16943 GCA_034696905.1 Lepidocyrtus violaceus
GATTTGCTAAATAAAATACGTTTAAGGGAAATTCTTACGTAGTCCCCAATTGCAAACTTTGCCTTTGGATTTGGTTTCAAAGCAAAACGTTTATAGAGATTGGCAATGACATCACCATAATCAGATTTTTTTATTTTAGCAGGAGCAAAGCCATGTGAGCCATGTATAGAATTGTTATAGCTCATCTGAATTTTAGGAAGGACTTCGATAAAGCGATAATTTCCTACGCTCGTAAAATACTTGAAAAGTAAGGCTTTAATAGTTCTAATAAATCGTTCACACGTCTGTGCTTTTCGAGTAGAAAACGTTGTGTAGTGATTGATATTGTTACTTTTATAAAATGCTTTTAGTTTATTCCCAACAAATTCCAGTCCTGCGTCACTTTGACAGGCAAGTATTTTTCCCTTAAAAAAACGTAGCATCAACTTCATTCCCCTCAATACCTCATCATTTCCCTTATTTTTTAATGGTGTCATAAAGCCCAATTTGCTCCAACAATCAATTCCAAACAATATCATGGTATGATGTGAATTGGCATACTTATATCGGCTAAAATCTCCTAGGTCTACCTGGACAAGTTGTCCAGGATGTTTGAGTATAATGGGAAGTGTAGGACCCTTACGAGCCTGTCTGTGAAGAGAATAGGCAGGGAGATTACTCAGTTCCCTTTCCAAGCGCTTAAGATCGGTAAGCTTCCGCGATTTTGCAAACGTGCGAAGCCCTCTGAAACTGGATAAGTATGATGGATTCTGCCAGCTCTTCCTAATGTACTTTTCATCAAACGTTCCCTTTTTCATTTTTAGGCTTCAGTTTCCTTAATAGTCTCTGTACTTTTGGACTTATGATGCCTCTCCTTACAGTGTGCTTTGCTAGGAATAGTAGGTACCTTTTGTAATCGTCAGACGAGAACTTTTTACTATTGTTCACTTTTCCACGTATAGTATCACAAATGTAAGGAATAATATAAAAATCCTTGGGCAAGCCTGACGAATGTATAATCCCTTTCTCATCAATAACACTATCACTCTTCTCAAATATGCTTGCAAGCTCCTTGGCTGATTGAAGTTGTTTTTTTGTTAGCTTCTTCTTCTCATTTGTCCACTGGTATTCTCTCATTTCTTGTTTTTTAGGTACCGACTCGTCAGCCAGTGGGGTAACACGATACAGCTCCATTTTATTTTATGCTGTATCACACACAAAAACACTAATATCATAAATGAACTTGGAAAGCACACAAACAATCACACTTTTCAGCATACGACGATGCCGTATGAGAAATGACTTTATGTTTTTGCTCTTTTTAGACTGGGTAACAAATCGTTTTACTGTCGATGTTGGGGGAACTTGATTTACTTGCAACCGTAAAGAAATACAGTCTAATAATGATGAAATCTGATCTTCATTTGCATTGATTATAGCGTTTTTGAAGTCTTTCTCATTTGCTTTAGCTAATACTAATAGATATTCAACGTTCTGTTCAACTTTACTTTTCATTTTTAGGCACATATAACACCATATCTTTCTCCCAATAAAAAACGGAAGAACGAAATCTTGCCTTTTCTTTCTGTGTGGTTCTACTATCGATTAAAAAATGACCGTAAGGCCTACGATTTACTGCATCCGTGTATGCTAAATACAAAAATTTTGGATGTAATGGGTATATTTGATATCCAAGACGAATAATAGATGACGAATCTCTTGGGAGCTTGAACGTTATCAAATAATGCGAGTTAATCATCATCAGCCTCGTATTTGGGGCAAAGAGAGATTGTGTTAGGTAAATAATTGTCGTTCGACAATGATGAGAGGTTTGAAGAAAGTAAGGAAGAAACGTCTTGGAATTTGACATTAACTGGGATAACAAATCATCCAGTATGCAGAGTGTTGATTTTTTTGATTGAACATATTTATTTGCCTCCTTCAAATCTTTAGTAAAAATGATATCTTTCACGTCATTTTGTAACTCCTCAAAGAGGGGCTGATCTTCTGCATATACCCACACAATCTCGTCAAATTCTTCAGAAAATAATCGCTTCCTTTCCCTTACAATTTTTGCTGTGAGATAGCTTTTTCCTGATGAGCTAAATCCCGCTATCTGAATTGCACACGGTACTTGAAGTTTCAAACATACGACATCATCGTCATTCATTATGGCTAGAAAAACCAAATGGCTCGGAGCTAATTAGGTCAGCATTCCAAACTCGTTTTCTATCAAGAAGACTCATAATTTTTTGTTTATATTTATGTAAACTAACATGTTCTTCTTTTCCTTTTAACAGTAGATATTCTGCGTAAACTTCTTTTCCTTTTGTCAAGGTGTCAAGATAAACTGAAAACGAATTACCGCTTCCACCCTTATATATAGCCGCGCTGGAGCAATTACGGCATGAATCATCAATGAACTCTCCCTTTTCTCTTTTACATACCTGACATATACTGATAATGCTATATACCTTTGACCGTAATTTGCAATATTCAACTGCATTCACGGCTTCCCATCTAAACACCCCCGCCTTTCCCTTTTGGGCGATAGAGTATAATTCGTGTTCTTTTCGTAAATTCGAAAAATCAAATAAAAATTCTAGATTTTTTAAATCAAACAGAAATGTATTATTGGGATCTGATATTTTAGCTACTATACTATCCACTTCAGTACTGCAGATATACATTCGTTTGCCAAAATATTGCTTCATTGCATAAATTAGACTGTAAAATCTAAGCCTATAAAATTCCAATACAAGAAAAGGTATTAGAATGTTACGGTGATACAGTTTTTTCTTTTGCTTAAAGAATGTCATTGCAAGGTTGGGTTTTAGCATAATTGTGTCAACAAAATCACTTCTGCTTGCACTCATCATAAATTCTTTTTCTGTGTTGCAAAATTTAATGCATAGTTTCTCCGTGCCAGAATAAAACTTACCTACCAACAAGTTTCCAGTATTTTTACAGAGTTGCTTTTCTATTGCTGACTCACATTCATTTCTAAGCTGCACGTTATACAAATTGAAACTCGAGAGCCATTTTGACTGTCTGTACTTTATCATATAATGAATCTTTTCAAGTACCATTCCTTGTTTTAAGTAAAACTGGAGCATCTGAATATGCATTAAAACGTTTTCCTTTTTCTTCTGTGTCAAAATTATTGAATGTACAGTAGGAAAATGATCTGCATCCGGAAGACATGCTAAATAGATATCTCGGTGTTCCTCCTTCAGCATATCGTTGTAGTTAAATCTTTCCGGCACAAAAGGTAAATCTGAGCTACGTTCTTTAATATAATCAGGATAAAGGAGGGTAACGTTTACCAAATATGAGTAATCCTGATAGCTGTCCATGACAACGTTATATACATTAAAGTTTGTTGCCTCAGCGCCAGTGATCATTTCATACTCTCCAATGGGAAAGCTATGTGTTAACATAGTATAGGAATAGGCAGATGCCATATCGCAATACAAAATTTCCTGTCTTTCCTCATTTTTTACATCCACGCATCCAATCCGCTCACTATTAGCTTTAACATATCGGTGACTAAGATGACTGATGCCCCCGATAAGGTTGTCAGTAATACATTTAGTTATTTCAGCATCTTTTAAATACTCAAAACGTTGCTTAGAATGCAACATGCCAGCATTAAAACTGAATGACGCATACGAGTACTCATTATGTATCGACAACTTGTAGTTTTTTAAGCAAAAATAATTCAATGACTGAAATATTCCATTAATGGCGTACACACGATATCGCAAATATAAGTAGCAGTAGTCGTCAAGATTTTGACATGATTCCAAATTATAAAATTCAGCTACACCTTTCCACTCATCATCATCAATATATCTACCATATACAGAGTCATAAAATTCATCTTTTGGTGGCAATTGTGCTACGGTAGACAAGTCGTTTGTACCAATATGATGAGGGAAAAAATAGGGCAACTTTTTTCCCTTAAACAGTAGATTAAACGTACGAAAATATTTTTCATACCTTTTACTGTTATAATGCTCAACTAGTGAATGGAATGAATCATTTAAAAAATTCTCTAACGACAAGGTCCTAAACTTATTTCGAACGCTTAAAGTCAAATACGTATTAGTAGAGCGAGGAATAATCATTACATTATTCAGTTCCTGTTCTTTTATGGCTTCTAATAGTAAATGTATACCTACATTCGTGATGCTGTGTAAAAAAACAGGTATATATTCTTTTGCATGAACCTGTAGATTGCAGCGCACACACAGATAACTTATCCGAAGTGGAAGGTTTGGATCGTAATATGCTTCATCTGATACAAAGTGGCTGTGATGCATTTGGCTTAGCTTCTCCTTTGAATCAAACACATCTCCGCACAGCTCACAGTATTTCACTTGCAATCGTTTTGCATAATCCAAATCTGTAGCTACAAGTGGAATATGTTTGCTATTCTGTCTATCTAACAGCATTTCACTGCACGATAAAATGTGAAATAAAAGTTGTTGGATGCTATCATTACCTACATAATAATGTTCATACAGCACTTGTTCACATGGCCCGAAACCTGCTATACCAAAAGCAAGTGCACGAACGTCTACACTAGATTTACTTTGCGTCCCACATACTATCTCAACAGACATTTTGTATGGAGCAGACATTGCATTGCCATATGCATTAAAATGATACCTATCTTCTTGCGGAAAAATGATATTCATTTCGCTTTTAGTATGACATTCTTGTTGATGCTTATCATAAACCTTCCTTGAAAAGAGGTTGCTACAGTACCGGCAAAGAAACCTTTTGTACCGACATGATTGTGCAAAAAATTGAGAAGCATTAAGTATTGAGACATAATGAGAGGGAGATTGGTATTTCACCTGATCAGATAAGGACAAGTCCTCACGCTTTATATGCAGCAAGTTAACGTGCCTGTCAAAATTTTTCGTGGTTTCCCTGACGGCATGAATCTGATTTTTTTCCTTTATAAATGAGTAGATATTCACTGACACTTGATTTTCAAACTCGAAGCGCTCCACCAAATGTAAATCAACGTGACCAAAATAATGATCTAGTTTAAGTAAATTATTCTTCTGCACTTCCTCGATAATAGATTTGTAATTAGAAGGAAACTCCATCTTTTTTTTTAATTCCTTTCTTTTCGAAATGGTCAGCTCATTGTACGTAAGATTAGGGTATGCGTTAAGTCTAAATTTATCCAGAAAAAGTTGGGAAAGGACAGAATAAATGAAACACGAACCATTTCTATCACTTTTTACATTAAGATATCCCTTTTTTCTCCGGAGCGGTACAGGTAAAGGCAAATACGATCCTGTAACCCCAGATTGCACCGCTGCGATTGAAATAAATAAGCTAATTACATTGACCATCTTATAGCCAGATTTAGTATTTTTATATAAATTAAGAATCGAAATTACAAAATTCAAAAGGAAATTCAGGATACTATAAATAAAATTAGGATGTGTTATCTTAATATACGTTGAATTAAAATATTTATCAACAATATCTAAAGTCTTATTGTCATGAAGCTTCAAAAAGTATGTGAGCTTCACTTTAATTGTCCCATATTGCCGTAAGTACACAGACACGATACTGTGTAAGTCGTCCTCCACCTTGTCATAGGCATCTGCCAGCAATAATATCCTTTCCTTGAAATCGTACTGCCAGGATGAGAATGCTCCTTTAAACGATCTCGTTCTTTCCTTCATATAGGTAGTGGATGGTTGTGTTTGGCTCCGGCTCGTCCCTCCTCCTTGTAATGGTCTGCCATTGCATGTATGTCTGTTGATATGCATGAAGGAGTGCCCACAATGGGCACAAAGGTGTTGGTTAACATGGCTGATGAGTTCTTGCACCTCTAATGTTTTAAACTTACAAAATTTGATCCCACACTTGTACTGCATAACAGAAAAAAAATGCATTAGTTGTCAAAGACATAATATTATGTTGTTTGTGAATAATCCTTTTTTTACCTTGCGCTTGAACAGCGGCATTTTGAGCTAGTCACTGCACTCGTCGGGCCAGCACTCCAAATGTATGAATCCGCAATAATCATACAAGTAAATCTCGTCACTAGTTTCTAATCCCCAGAAAGCTATTAAATTATATATACATGTATCATCACCGTCCCTTCTTAATATATTATATAAATGATGCAACTTTCGGCCACTTTTCCTTGTACGCATTCTGCTGCAGTCTTCACATAGACTAGCAAGTCTCCTCATCGATGTTTCCATACGAAATCCCCTTTTACATATTGTACATGTAAAATCAAAAATCTCCAGCTTCATTTTTCATTCCTTAAAATACAAACTAAAACATTAAGCATGTAATTTCCTGTAGATGAGAAGCAAAAATGTGATCACTACCTTTCGTATTTCAGTTCCCATTCAAACACTTTTTTCGCTTTCTGTTTGAAAACTGAAAAATCTCCATAAAAATTCATTTCCGTTTCATCCGGATTGGTTGAAATTAGTTCCCAGAAAGCTTTATAAATAAAAATATCTGCTCCTTCCTTTTCTCTCCTTATTATATTAAATAAATGGTGTAATTTCCTTCCCGCCCATGGGTTCTTAGCACACCTCTTACATCTGTACAAATACCGTCTTGATTGAGTCCCACATCTTTTACGGAGCAAATTAACACAATTAGATAAGTAAAAGTATTAATAAAAATATCACCACATCTTTTACGGAGCAAACTAACACAATTAGATAAGTAAAAGTATTAATAAAAATATCGATATTGACTTACTTACGGCAGACTGTAGTTCCGCAAATTCTACACCGTCTCTGTGAGTGAAACTGGATGTTCATGTTGTATTTTTAAATATGTCGTCCAGGAGGAAAAACTCGTCCAGAAAATCTGGCCAATTTAATGTATACCGTGGCATATGATAAATTCCCAATAAATCGTTTTTGTATGCGTAATATAGTTCTCTTAAAGGTATATTTCTTAGCCGAGTTGTGCAAATTCGATTATAAAAACAGTTTGGCTTGGCAACTCGGTATCGAAATTTAAAACATGTTTCACATTCGTCTATCCACCTTGGATCACAGTCCCAACAAAGGGTCACTTGCTTACAATATTGGCATAGCACTGATTCATGATATTTATCGAGCCTCATGATTTCATAAATGAACCGTAATACTCTTCAGGGTCAACCCAATCCGGAATCGGTGGTACAGCATCAACCCACTGCGGATGAATTACATCATTTCCACAAACTCGAATGCAGTTAATATATTCTATCTGTTCATTTTCTGTTTCTTCACAATTGCGGCACATTAAATAATGCATGTAAGCAATAGGCATGTCGATTTTTGTAGAAAATAATTTTCCACAAATTCCACAATCCACCAAAAACTGATTATCGAATTGATCCATGTTGATATTCTTACCCGTCAGGCTTCAAAAATAAAATGAATCAAAAACTAAAAACAATCACGACTTTATACATTATTTTAGGCATTTAAACATCAATGAGCAACATTGGCTACTTCCTTTCTGAACAATACGTTTTACGTAACCTAAAAAGCATATATACGAACGGAGAAAGTGGTTTGGCGGTTATAAACCATTTTGGAAAGGTGCAATGACTGAGCAGAATTACATGGGTTGGTATTCAGAACGTAAAAGCGGGATTTATTTCTTGATAACTGGTGGGAACATCTTCCTTATGCCCTGATTGCACTCTATCATTACTCCTAAAATGGATGATACTCTGCTCAGTGCTAAATATCCACGTGGGTCATACGGATACATACCAGTTAATGATACGTAAGCAGAATCTAGGCTGCTTCCCTGTATTTTATGACATGATGTGGCACTGAAGTTAATAATTGGAATGTGTTTTATGGTTACGTATTTTTTCATGTGCGGACAGAATATTTTATCCTGTACGCATGGAATTGGGACATTATGTTTGGATCGGGGCAATGGAACTCCTAGAAATTCATCAATTTCAACCACAATAAATTCAGGCATTATGTTACTTTTTCCATACACAATATCATAAATAACGCATTTTGTTCCGTTCACAACATTAAGGTTCAAAGCTAAATTTCTGGTGATTAACGCAGGCACATCCCTTCCGGCATATAGTATTTTATAGTCTTTGAGGCAATATGTACATTGTTCAGGTTGCATTAGAGGACGTACTACTCGTACTGGCTTATTTTGCCCCAATGTGTAATTCATGTTGTATCGATCAATGTCAACATTATAACTATAAATGTGAAGAGATGACTCAAACAACTTTTTTTCTTCCTCTGACACATTTTCCACCAGTCTAGTTTGTAATATAGTTAAATCACTTTCTGTAATCTGTCTAGACTTGATTCTATCCAGGATTCCCGCATAAACTAAATCCTTAGCTTGTCTCATAGGCTTTAGTAGTGATAACTTATGGCGACTGGATTGAAACAATAAAATGCCTTCCCGGGTAAAATCGCACAAAACAGTTGTAGGATTTGTAACTAGACTTAAATCTGATACCGGACCAAGCTGTGCCATATCACATATATAAAGGACAGAGCAGTTTCCAAATGGGCGTGGATCGTCTTTTATTTTCATTAACCTTTGGCTAATGATATTCAGTAATTTTCCACCCGTCAAGCTAAAAAAACAAAATTGTCAGTAGAAAAAATAAACAGGTTATCTATGATTATGTAACTTACCTTGCTTCTTCAATGATGAGCCATTTTAAATTTTTCAGGTCATGTCTTTTGCGAGTAGTGACAGGTAAATTTATCATGTTAGTGTGCGATAACTTTATATCGTAGATCCCCAGAAAGTTGAATATAGTTTTTATTTTCAATTGCGAACATATCTTTCCAGTTAATGCGATTGTCTCACATTTCATTTTTCTTTTACGTATTTCGCTAGCAATCACCTTCCCAAGGTAGGATTTACCTAAGCAAAAAACATTAATATATGCAATCAGATCATTTCTCAAAACCTGTATAATTAATGAAACAATGTATGTGTACCGGTGCCGGCGCTAGCTTCTAAAACTACTGAAGTGGACTGTATTTTTGAAGAATTAATGATGAGTATCATTTTTTCTAAACAACATTTCTGTTCTGAATTTAAAAATAAAGAACTTGCATCACATGTTGTTTTCTTCTTGGATTTAAAGTTTTTTTTCTGTATGTTCAGGTATTCTTTATAGTGCTTAAATGATAATGGATATAACTTGCGGTTAGCCCGCCAATCTATTCTTGGTGATGTGAGAGCCATTGTGGAGAAAATGAAGGAATATTGATAAACGCATTCATATAAATACGACGCAAAATCAGCCTCAAAATTGTCTGTCTTCTTTCTGACTCTATAGTGATGCCTGTAACCAACCTGCCTACACCCTACAAAAGTAAGTAAACTACACTAACGTTTTATCATCATTTCATCATCCCTTATTTATTACATCATTTTGTTAACAAATTAATTATTTTATTGCAGGACTCAACCAAGCCATTGCAAATATGGATCCCGAAAGGAATTCGTCTCGTAAACGATCTGTGCAACCTTCTTCTTCAGCCTCCAACATGCCATCGTTAGGAGGAAGTCCACCTTCTACTCAAGCCGAAGATTGGGAAGATGAAGATCCAATCTATTTTACCCACTCCAGCCCTAAGCGACCTAAACCATCACCACCACCGCCACCACCACCATCTCCGCCGCCACCACCACCGGTCACTACTGTTGCAGTGGTAAAGACTGAAACGGAGACCTTCCTGGAAAAGATTAAGTCCATGACAGAATCTGACTTCCTGGATGTAATGATATAATTCGTTTTTTTAATTCAGATAAATCAAGATTATTCCAAACATGGGCTCACTTAACAATTTTATTCGTTATAGGTTTCTCCTGAAAAGTCGCCATTCTTTATGCTTGATTGGAAGGCTCGACATCTTGGCTCTTTACTGAGCGTTATCAAAGAGAGGTCTCGTCAAGAGGACCGTATTTTTTTGCAAAAAAATAATGGGGAGTTTAAGCCTTCGATTTTGCACTTTCCTTTCAGGGAACTTGAGGAATTCCTTTCCAACACATTAATCCCCTATTATAAGCGACTTAAAAGCGAACCAGTTTGGAAACTCTTTGGCCCAAAGACAATACATAATACAAAACATCCCCTTTTCTGGAAGGATACATCCCTTGTAGTATCGTCTCCATCCGGTGATATAAATCTTCGGGCCTTTTTACAACGCTGCAAGGGTGAAACATTCCTATGCATTAAGTGGTGGATGCCACTTCCTGCTATTCAATTGGCGCAAGAGTCTGGTGCAGAAATCACGTGGGAAGGTAGATCATAATTAATTTCTAGTCTAATATTTTATGTCTCTAATCATGTCTTTTGTTTTACAGGGCCAAGCATCACTGTGTCTATCAACAACTTTCTTGGGATTATATCCATATTTGGTGAGCAATTTAAATTCAAGTTCTTCTTTATTTAGAAATAACTGACTTTATTTTGCTCGTAGGTTCATACATTGGTGAACAAGACACAATAGAGGAGGAAGGAGATCGACCAACCCAAAAAAAAACTAAATGAAAATAAAAAAAAATTAATTGCATCCAAAAGCCAAAAAGTTAACTAAATTATCAATTTGTAATTTGTAAATAAGTTTGTCTATAATTGTACATTTTTGAAATAAAATTCTAATTCGGCCCATCAAATTTTTTGCATTAGCATCAGTTATTCTCATTCTCCTCAAAGTATAAATTGCACGAAACGTAAACCAATTTTCATCAAAGATTGACTAGCACTCTTTCCATCCAGTCATCATCCGTTCTTAACAAGTAATCGAATCAGCATACGAGGTAAGTCATTGTCATTCTCACTAAACATTTGTTGGGGTAATAAGAGCCTGTTTCATTTTTTACTAAATAACCAGAATGTCAGTTCCGGACCAGAACGCATGCCCTGATGCAAGAGCTACATGGTTGAAAGCTCACCACCCAGATCTGATTCTTCCCGATCCTCCAACCAAACTGGCTATGCATAAGTTTTTCAAGACTTATGAGACAATATCCATAACCTGGAGTCTCCGCGTGCGAGTTGTTGACGTTATTCACTTACTTCCACCTCTTCTCCAAACCATGGCATTAAATATCTGGATATGCCATTTGACACACGAGAAACTAATTAGCCTTGAAGAAGTACAGAAGGTCTATTTGGGTCACATGACCCAACATGAGCGTGACATCAAAATTATCATTAGAGAGCTTGAGCTCTACAACGATATTAAAAAAGACGTTTTGAAAACTCTGCCTTAATTGTCCATGAAATTTAAAAAAAAACATGCATATATTCTCGAATCAAGAATAAATAAATGGTACGTGAAGTAAATTTGTTGGCCAAATGTCTCAGTTATTTTATGCCATGAAGAAAGCTGTTATCACGCATAAATCAATTCTCACTTCTCATATAAATAGCAGAATGCATATATGGAATCCCTCACACTCATATTTCCAAACCCGTCGAGAAACAACCAAGCTGAAGCTCCCCATTCACCCTCTATCATCATCGTCTTGCGTAAGAAAACTAGTTTTTTTCTGTACATTTAGGTTCAAGTTGACAAGTTCAAGTTCAAGTTCTGTACATTCAAGTAATGTTGTATTTTTTTCTTTCCAGAATGGAGAACATGGAGAATATGTATATCTTCCAAATACCTTGTGCGCATAATCGCCCACCGGTCATCCTGCCAAACCGAAAGGAGAAAGCAGATGAAATAAAAAAGGACTTTCCCACCCTTGTCCTTTCCGACCCCGTATTAAGATCCCATCTCGGCATTTTCTTTAAAGAGTTTGAAAAAATTGCAAAATTTTGGGAGGTTACTGAAAAGATTGCAGTGCTGGCTTGCCTTTTACCAGAAAAATTCAAACCAATTATTATGGATCACTTGAGTTCCAAGGCGATGGTTGATGATGTGGCACAAAAGGTTTATGGTGTGATGCCAAACCACTATTCGGATGCAGAGAAAGAGCGAGTTCGCATTTATCGGAATAAGCAAATGTATCAGTGTATTAAAACTGATTTATTTAAAGCTTGTTGAGTAAATAAAATGACGCAAGTGTTGATTTACTAGACGGAAATATTATTGTGTGGATTATTGGATCTTTATTAACTTTACTCATTTTTCATCTTGCATACATGGTTCACTTGAATAGTAATAATATTTGCACAAAGCATGTAGTAATAATATTTGTACAAGGCATGTAGTAATAATAAAATATATTCTCGATATATAATATATAATCGAGAATAATTAGTTTACTTTTGAGAAACAGTTTTTGCGTTTGTGAAAGAGAATCTGACAATATTCTTCCCAGCCATAAGTCGGCGACATGTATTCATAGACCAAATCCATATGAGAGAATTGAGAAGAAGGAATCATCGATGAGAGGACACGAGCACGACAAGCCAAGCGTGCAATCATTTCCAACTTGCTTTCCTTCCATTCCTTTAAAAAAAACATGAAATGAGTGGAGTGGAATGGAATGAATGAGACTGATGAACAAGAATAATTTATTCATACACATGGTTACCTTGTCACAGGTTTTCTGAGTAACATTCTGAAAGAGTTTTGTTGGTCTTCGCTTTTTTTCATTCTTGAGACCTTTCGCCAAGTTCATTGATTTTCCAGTAATGCAATATTTTTTCCTCCATTTCAGAATGGTACAGGTGTAATTATATCCACGAGCCGGGTTGAGTTGAAAATAAAGACGATCCATCTCATCTAACTCTTCAGTAAGGGAGGATGACCGGATATCTGCCATCACACACAAAGTTCTTAGGTACAGCTCGACCACTGAAATCTGAATAAGAATCAAGTATTATTATTTATTGATACATATATCGCATCATCTCTCATCTAAAGTCAATAAAAAAGCAACCTTGGTTTGACATGTTGATGTAATGGCAGCATTCTCAAACAGCCCCTTGTCTGCGATCTGCACTGGTGAGCATTTTGCCATCTCAGATTGGGGTCTGGTTATTTTCATTCCAACAATCCCATTTCTATTTGCAAATGTAAAGCTGTTATCCACCTTTACACTCACACTGGTCTTGTTACTTGATGTGTTTTGAGGGTGGACTGCTGACTGCTTTCTTGTGAGAACGGGAGAGGGCTGGGTTGGTTTCACTGTGGTATGGATTGAGTACGGTGATGAAGAAGGAAGAACGGTGGTGCTTGTTGTTGGTTTTGTTGTTGAGCTCTCTATGAATGCAGCTTTTGTGGTGCTGCTCACATCAAAAGTATCAAGTGGAAGTAGCTTTGGGGGCAGATAACCATGTTTCACTGGTTGTGGGGTGGTGGTAGTCACTTCAGGTTTGTAAGCTACAAATAATAAAAATGTTATTGTAATCATCCTTTTTTACACATTTTTTACATATAAAGATATTTACATAATGATCCAATTACCTGAAATGATTCGCTTCATCGTGGCACAATGTTTCATCGCACTGGCAGTGAAAACCAGTTCTAACTCTTTGTTGACTTCTTTTAAGCACTTTGTGGTTTTGTCAGTCAGTAAAAAGAATCTACAATTCCGCTGGCTTACACAATCCTCACAGAAATTCAATGAGGTACATGATTTGGAGGCATGCACCATGAATGCGAGCAAAAAAAATGCAAAAAACCGCATATTTGCAGCTTTTTAAACTCAAAAGTTATTTAAAAATGCAGAAAATTTAATTATTTATCTGTATTTTGGGCGTTGTCCACCAACTTCCTTTCTTTCCCAAAGATTATGTAAAATGTCGCATAGTATTACAAGTACTCTCCATTTGCATCCATATAATTAGTAGAGATCATGATCACCTCTCATCTCATTATCATCAAGCTACGCATAAAAGTGCATTTACTTCCTTAAAAGGTATAGGTATGCTGCTATCTAAAGTACAAAGAAAGAAAACGAAATCCCCATCCTCATTTCATGAGCATTGACTTTTGCTGTAAGTCAGTGTCATCAAATCAATCTGTGTACTTACGCTCACACAAAAGTGGGCAGCAATTTTTGTAACAGCCAAACCAGAGAAGAAGAAAGGAGACGCAGTTTTGATCGTGTTTTGACAGAAGACGAAGCAACTCCCATCTCTCGATTTTTTTAGGAATGTGGCCCCCACTTGTGGTAAATTTTTATATATTTATTTTTAAAATGTAATTTTGTTTTAATAATTAAATGACTAACATAATTAATCATTAAAGTGTAGAGAATTGACACCCCTCGGGTGTCATATTTGCGTAAGCAGTTCTTGTGCTTGGGTGGCAGGAGGGCCATACCTCCTCCCCACTTGTGTCCAGTTTGGATCGTTGCTGGAATCGCCCCCTTTCCTTGTGGGGCCTGGAAACGAGAAAGGCTGTCCAGACCCAACAACAACAACAACCACTCCAAAATCCCACTTTGGAAACGGCTTCGGTAAGTAAATACTTACATGTAGTGAAGGAGAGAACTGAAGGAAACCTTCAATTAAATTTCTTCCCACAAAGGTCACACTCATACTTTCCATTTGAAAGTAAAAGCACTTTTGTGCTTTATACAGCAGCAGCTGTCATTTGTTTACGTTTGTTTTGCAAAAGGAATTGTAAATTCCTTATTGCAAATACCACATTTAATTTTTGTTTTGTTTTCCAGGTTATGGAGCAGCAGCATCATCCTCCACCCAGTCACTTCTCACTACAACGATTATGTTGTATGTCACCACCATGATGACATTTGTGATGGCGATCTGCTTGTTTGTGAAGTGGATCAATGGGCTGGAGAATTGCTGCGCAAGAAGCCCTTCCAGACAGGATGGGCGTCGTGAACGCGGCTCTTCATCTCCTTCTCCAGTTTCTCATCTATTGAGAAGGATTTCTCGGAGTCTGAGTAGGGCTCCTGCTCCTCCATCCGGAAGACTGGCTGGGTTTGGGGAGGGCGAGGAGGAAGGGGAAGACAACATGGCTATGCGGGATCTCGATCCCAGCATTGGGCATCGTTTGTTTGGGCGCTGGGGGTCCATCTCCTCGATCGCGAGCGAACGAGCAGGGAGTGAGGAACCCTCCTCCATCATCAACAACACCACCACCAACAGCAACATGACCGGATTGGGAAGGGTGGCTGCCTTAGGAGGACGGTTTGCCCGGGCAAGCTCTGTTCCAGCTAATTTTGTGGGAGGGGGTCATGGAGGAAGGAGAAATATTGCTCTCCCACCAAGCAGTCTTTCCCGAGAGGAACCACTGTCCTCCACTTTGGCTGGAGGGAACAGGACCGGCGCAGGAAGAGAAGGAACTCCTCCAACCATTCCACCAAATAGTGGAAACCGGAGGGGCGTAAATGCATTGCCGCCCAGGGGACCTCCCCCAAATTCCATTCCATCACACGCAAGTAGTGGAAACCGGAGGGGCGTAAATGCACTGCCACCAAGTGGAGCAACTCCTCCAACCCGAAGTGATGGGACTGCCCAAATGATTTCCAGTCCATCACAGGCAAATAGTGGAAGCCAGAGTGGCGTAAATGCACCAAGTGGAGGAACACCTCCCCCAAATTCCATTCCATCACACGCAAACAGGGGAGGCGCAGGACCGTCCATTCCAGCATCTTCAAATGCCATCTTTTCCATTGGAGGGAGATGTGCCCCGACTGGGTCAAGGAACGGAGCAACTTCAATTGTTCCTCGTGGAGGTATTGCCAGTGAAGGTGATGACAGTGATGGTAATATTACCACCACTTCAATTATTAAATTTAAAAATTTAACACAAATTAATAAATTAATTTATTCAGCACATTTGGCAGTGGCTGGGATGTCACTTTGTTGTGACCTGGAGGGCGAAGATCTTCCCCAATTCCATCAAAGGAAGTTGTCCCCTCCATCCAGCGAAGAGACTTTCTACGACACTGTAGTTTGAGTGCCTTGCTGTGCTTTCTGTTTGTTTACATGTGAAGGGGGAGGAAAACTCCCCATATTTAATTAAGTTTGTTTGTTATTGTTAGGTGTGGGAGGCAGACCAGTGCGAAGGAGAGGAGTTCCTGACCGTTTTCAGGCTGGGAGTTAGTTTTAGTGCATGTGCTATAATTAAGTTGTTATTTATTTATGAAGTTGATGATTTAGATTAACTGGCAATGAAAAACGAGTTGGTGGGTGCTTGTGAAGCAATGCCAAGAGGTTCTAATTTTTGTAGGGCCTGTTCTGTTCAGTTAAAGACTGATTATGTAATTTATGAAAAGACTGAACCCAATTTGTATTCATTTAAGTGTTATGTATTATTATTATGATGATTGTGAGTTGAATTGTATGACAGTTTTGTAATTGGATGATATTTGGATGTGGATGTGTGGAATGTAATAATAATAATATGAATGACTGACTCTCATATTCATTTTTGTGATTTTTTATTTTATTTACTAAAGCTCGAGAATACGAGCATGCATTTCCGGGAGGGAGACCAGACCTGAGGCTCCTGGTTCTTGATCTCAACCGGATATTTGAACTTCTCGAGGAAGGCCTCACGGCTATGGTTTTGTATGCATTTTGCATCTGTTTTGGGAGCGCCATCCCGTACTGGTTTTTGGGGGAGGGGTACCTAATTTCTTGGTTATCGTAGGGCTCCAAGGACTCCTTCCCCAAAACCCTATAACCCATAACTATCTTAACCACTACTTATCTTGGGCAAATTAATTAGGGCTCGGGAAAATTAAATAAGGCTAGGGCAAATTAAATAAGGCTGGGGCAAATTAATTAGGGCTGGGCAAATTAATTACGGCTGAGGCAAACTAAATTAGATCTTGGGCCAATTAATTAGGGCTGGGGCAAACTAAATTAAATCTTGGGCAAATTAATTTTTGCTGGGGCAAATTAATTAGGCTGGGGCAAACTAAATTAGATCTTGGGCAAATTAATTAGGGCTGGGGCAAATTAGTTAGTGCTGGGGCAAACTAAATTAGATCTTGGGCAAATTAATTAGGGCTGGGGCAAA
>JAQGAI010000900.1:0-16943 GCA_034696905.1 Lepidocyrtus violaceus
AAAAAAACAATCATAATCAATGTAATGTAATGTAATAGCTTTCAGATACATGTCTTTCTACCAGCTTCATTTAGCCCTTTTAACAAAATATCTTTCAAAAATTCTAGAAATAACATCATCATCTAAAATTAATAACAGCAATAACTGATCGTGAGCTACACAGCCTCATTTCTAAACTGACAGTATTGCCAGTACAATCCGCTTTGCACTTGCTCATAATGTCAACTTCTCGGAATTTATAACATTCTAATTGCTGCATTATCAATAAAAAGCTTATCATGAATCGCCTCCCTCTAATTAATTGCTCAGCACGTGCATAACCTTTCTTATTTATTGCTGTTTGTTGGATACAGACATACATAGGTACCCTAAATGGTTTATGTACTTATTTCTTAAAGGAAAAAGTCCACCGAATTGGATGGGTTTATGCATATTTTTCCATTTTCATGCAGCTTTTGCCTAAGTTTCTACATTCGCTTACACGTACATCCTTCTATTACAGTGAATTACACTAACAAGGAAAATTAATGTACCTTTCTGTTCGCTGTACAGCTATTTATTACCATTACCACTCCGTTCTATTACTACAAAAAAAAAGGAAAGGACAGCCGTGTAATCATTATTATTATGGAGTGAAACAAGATGGGAGTAAAAATGTAATTTGAAAATTTGTCAACATATCATCATCCACTATCTTCCGTCTAATCATGACTAGTCAATTATCCCATCTCTGTTGTTTGTCCTTTCCCTCCCCTCCAAAAGCAAAAAAGAAGACTGACTTGGATGATATCATGATAATGATAATCACAAAAAAAAACCTACAAAAATACCGGATTTCTGGCAGCTGCAATTTTCCAAGCAGACAGAAAAGTCATGTTCAAGTTCGTTGCTTTCTAATAGGAATAAATATGCTGTGCTTCAACTTCATCCCTTCCATCGTAATGGAGGATCCCCTTCTCCTGAATATAATTCCATTCAGCATTTCATTTTCTTTCTTCCATTTTTCCGACAATGATGGATAGCATTTTCACTTGATGACAGCGCAGCGTGTACTATCGCATTTCCCCATAATCAGCAGACGACTAACTAAGCCCTAACAAAAACATACATAATTTCTTTCCTGTTTTCCTTCCTTCCTTTCATTTTTAATGCTGTAGTTTTAGTACTGGACAAGAAAGCATGAAAAGCCTCTTCATTTCTTTCATTGCAACCAAAAAGCCAGTATAAAGCTGTATGGATCTAAATTGCATATAAATCGTTTGAGATGACGCATCCTGTGGCTACATGATCTTGACTCGAGCCGAACAGTCCATAAAACTTATATTTCCAGAAGAAAAGAGAATGATTTTGCTATTTATTTGTTTGGTTGGAGACGTCCATAAAGAATGTATCTAGCATGGCATGAGTGAAGTATTATTATTGATATGCACTTACAAACAACAAGAGCATCATGAAAAAGTCAGGCTCAGCCTTGGACTTGTATGATGAAAACGAAATGAAGCATTCTCAATTCTGCTTGGAAGGGAAAAGAAAGTTTTGACTGGCTCTGGGGGAAAGTAAAACGATAAATGTGATGACGACTTTGGGTTCGGAAGTTGGACGTGGGCATGGTTTTTCTCCCATCTTCATGAAATTCATATTATTAGGTTTACAGACGGAGAACAATAACTTACCCAGAAGAGGAATATATCAAACATTATATTTTCTACTTGTCAGCATTCATTCCCCCTTACGGAAATCGCTTTTAGGTAGTTGAAAATCCAAGACAGGACAGAAAAAGAAAGAAAATTATTTTCTCTTTTATACGAGCCGACGGCCAACAGCGCAGAGACAGTGAGAGAGTAACAGGGATTCTTCGTAAATCGCTTATACATTTTTTCTCTCCTGGTATAGGTAATACTTTTTCCTGTAGAAGTTTTTCAATTGAGTTTTTAACCTTGAAGTAAAATAGTCGGTCCACTGTTGGATCGGTGAAACTAGTCTCGAGACTTTCGAGTCAGGATATAAAATGTGCCACAAAAATACGAGCGCTTCATGTTAGTTGATTTTTGCAATAAAGCTTCGAGTCGAGATAGCTAGTTCTTTGTTCAAGTAGCATACAAGTACTGACCACCGTCATCGGCCAACGGGAGAGCGAAAAACAAGTCCATGATAAAATAATGACAGTCCTGGCGACTGTCTTCGTTGAATATGATTTTATAGTCAGGAAATTTTGGTACGCTGAGATTAGATGAGGCGATGACGAGAAACAAAATTTAGAACTTTTGGAAAAACCGAGGGGTTTTGGTATGAGTAAAACTCATATACCTAATCATCATCTTGTTTTCCTACGTTGACATTCATTATGTAAGATTGAATTCCACTGTGTACAATCGCGTCCTTCAATAACTTCGATGTTGGAGAAACAATGAGATGATATGTACCAAGAAAAACTTTTCTTTTCAAGTAGGAAAGCAGACGTGTCGGGAATGGAAGATATGTACCCATATTAGGGAGCAATATTTGCGTAAACACGCAAATAAAATGAAAGCACTCGTTACACACTCACAAAAGACAATCGTGTAGTGACGTGTGTGCACAAAGACAGTAGGACCTTTATTGAAAACTGGTTACACAGTTTTGTTAAAACATAACTTCAAAAGAGAAAGCATCTTCTTTTATTGTCAGTCGAGTAAATTGTGTTTTCAAAACACGGTAAGAAAAAGCATGCCCTTGAAATGTTGAGAAAATTTATTGAGGGTCTGGAATGCGCTTTTAGGTGCCTATTTATGTAACAAGTTTCAATAAATCATCGCCACATTCACTTCAACCACTTGGGTACTCCATGAAATAAAAATTGCGTTGATAGTATCATCGTTTTAAATAATTTATGATAATTTTTTACTAAGAAAAAGTATTTCCAAGTCCACAATTTGCATCTAGTACTTACACGGTTAAATACGAATTAGTACTGCAGCAAATACTGCACCATAATGTAAAGGGTTTAACTCGATATTTTGTTTGGTTTGTAGCAGTCACAGAAAAGTTTCGAATATTCCACACATTTGACGGTATTCAGAGATTCTGAAATGAACCCTTTGGAGCACTCTTACTTTTTGTTTGCATATGCATTACCGGAAATCCCTTTCAACTTAAATATTCTTCAGGGTGTCTGGTATGCATATTTGATCCAACAGGGGAAAAGTCATTGCACCTTTGCCTAAGGAAAACCAACGTGTTTTTTTCGTGATATGGATGTCTTGTCACTTCGAATTTGAGAAAGTATGATATGTCTATCCAATTCAAAATTTCTGCATGAAAGAGGTTCAATACGTTTTTGGTTGGTTTCTAAAATTCGCTCTCAGAAAAAGGGAAGCCCTTTGTGAAACCTTGGCGGAAACGTTACATGATAACCTCTTCAAAATGTTTTTAAGATATACGAATATGAATTGGAAATGTATGACGCGTCATAATATTATGCTAATAATGCTTCGATTTTTTAACAACAAATACTATAGGAAAATGCTACTTTGAAGTTCAAGGGAGTAAACAATCCATGCAGAGAATTGTCACTCTCCTGTCACAACCAATCACACCCAGAATCACTTTCCCATTCTTTCATACTACCCTCCGCTTCAACTATAAAATGATGGCATATGTACTGTAGCTGATAGCTGAATAGTACAAAAAAAAAATTCAATTCAGTAAGGCATACTTTTCGCAAACAAAAATCATGAAAATACATCGGAATTGACAGTCCCACAACCAAGTTTACTTAATAAGTAGTATTTTTATTTGGAGGAGTTATTGTTGGAAAAAAGTGACGTCATCAGAACGACAACTTTCACTGCCTACAGCGCAGCGGATTATCTTATACAACGATTATGCATAAAAATATATAGATGTACATAATGATGATGAAATAAAGAAAAATAAGTTGATGCTCATATCTGATATCTGACATTTGATATTCCATTACATTTTTCCGCTAACAAAATTGTTTCTAAAAAGAATACTCCTCTCCTAATCCAAGAATACAAAAACTGTTCAACAAAAAAGTTATCTACATAATTGTAGTCAGCAACCTCAATGTACCCTAATTGCATTTCTCGTAAACAAATTAGGCAATGTGACTTTTCTTCGTATCAATCTATTTGATTGATATACATATTTCTATTCTGGAACCCGTGCCGTGCTGACTCCCGTTAAATACCTAAATTGTTTTCTTCTTACTTCATTTCTTTGTGATATGGTCGTTACAGGTGTTGGCAGAAGAACACTCACAATTTGTTATTTTCCCCATGCGTGTGTAAACTCTTGTTCCCTCCAATTGCACAAAATATACCCCTGCTTGTTTACCTTTTCCTTACTTGTTACATTTTTCTTCTTCCTGCTACTTGTCCTAGTTATGAGAAATACCGACTTACAGCTTTTCACAAAGAAAGTTTTGATATCAATCCTTTCATCTGATGACTTCGTTCGTACTTCTTTTGAATTATTATTTAAATTTTTGAGGTTACGGCAAGGAGGTAAGTACTACTTTTCAAAACATATCCATTGTAACTGTATTTGCTTAGTCAGATTTCTCCAGCTGCTGCTGTTTTCAATGATGTTGTTTTTATGATATTATGGAAGGAAACATTTATGATTATTCTCCTGTGGTTCAACATGTAATCAAACCATTACTTATTATGTACGTATCTCTTCTATTGTGATGTGATGGATATGTATGATGATAACATTTCACGGAAAGAGAAAACACGTCCACCTATACTAAAAAATGTCCTTCAATAACTTTACGGAAAACACACAAGCTGAACCCCACCAGTGCAAAAGTTCCTTATTATATTTTTATATAGAATGAATAAAACAATTCATTCTGTATTTCTTCCAGCCACATCGGACCAACTGGCTAGCGATAATAATCACAAATGTCCTGGGTTGTAAGCCATACGTTGTTATTCCACTTTTTCTACTGTTATGTTGCATTTGTTACGGTTCATATTTCTATTCTGCATTCAGTTTTCTACTGTGCTTTTATCATGCGACAGCAATTCTTTTGTAATCTAACAGGGCCTATTTTTTTGTGGGAAATAATAAAATTCCGGGACTGTCATAGTCAAATAACAGAAGATTATTACAGTTTTTTACTGTACAGATTTCATAATCATATAAAGTTACAACGAATTTCATATGATTTGATAAAAAAAATTATCAAAATACTCCCCAAAGATCCTCAATTTGGTAGTGGAAAGACTGAAGTATATAGCTGCTTTTCCCAAACGAGTAACTGCCAAGATGATACCTGCCTAATAATATGCTTCACTCAAGGCATAAAATAATTTGGCATGAAATATGTAAAGTAATGAACTGACGGTCTAATCCTTCCTATCCTGAAATGATTACATAATCGCTTTCCCTCATACAAAGCCGAGTTAAGCTTCTTAATCCTCATCAAAAAAATTTTACTATCAAAATAGTCGAAATCATTACTGCCCCGAAAACAGTTAATTTTTGTCTACGTTAGTAACACGTATGGCAGATAGGTAGGCTAACTTCACTCTGGTAAAATGCTAGAGGAGAATGCAAAGTAGGGTTGTACTAATACAGATATACCCACAGACATTCGTACATTCTTCATACTCTGAATTTTTTCTAACGAAACAAGTGAAAGTTGGAAGATACTTGAAATTCTTTTAAAAATCAATCTGAACACGTCCTTACACTTCACCAGTGTGTGGACTGGAGGTCAACTTTTGTGGAAGCAACAAGAAACCTCTTGAATTCTGAACAATTTTTTACCGAGTGTGGTGTAGCTCTGCTAAGGTTTAGGTCATTCTCTCAAAACGAAATGTGCAGCAGCCTGGGCAAAGCTTTTGAAATAAATGGATACAAACTGGTCACGTGATGAAAACGAGCGTTACATAGGCTTTACGAGAAGGATTTTAAGTGAGAAAAGTAATTTCACTGTTTAAGACCACGTTTATCAGTCTTTAGCAGACGAAGCCTACTGGTTTCATCATATATACGTAGCATGAGCAATTCAATGCCAGCATATCTACATTATTCATAATTTGAGGATCTCATGCTATAATTTCAGACAACATGCCACTTTAAGCTTTTTTATGCATGTACAATGTACTGAACTTTCTAAAAATGTGCTAACAATTAGATTCTAGGATAATGCTATCTAGTAGTGTGATACAGATGAGTATAATCATTATTACAATTTTTAAAGCAGACTTTCATCATAATTTTCAGGGAAGATGAGCAATCCTTTCACGCGCTGCTACTTTCAATTCTAAAAACAAGAAAGTTAAATTTCCATATAGCACTAATGAATAATAAACAGCAACTTTCTTATAGTTCCAATGAAACTTTCTTGTTTTCTAATTTTTGAGTTTCACAAGCTACATAACACATTCAGAACTTTCTCCCTTGCTGACTTTGTTTTGCTTTAATTTTTTTGTTGTTTTTAGGACTTTTTTTCAGTACACAAAAAAGTTGTTATTACATCTCTAATCCATATCTTGAAAGAACTGTCTCTTCCAACGAAAGAAAGCAACAGTGAAAGGAAACGAAAGTGATATGTTGACGACCCAATTTTCATGAATTAGCTGCCTCCGCTTCGCTGCTGGTGTCCACTTTATTATTTCACTTTTCCTTCCTCAAAAGACGAAAATAAAGAGCCAGTTTTGTTCAAGTACTTACGACACGACTTTACTAACTGCACTTATTGTGGGGGTACCTATGTATCTACATAAAAGTAATATCCATTTTTACGAAGGCGGCCATTCTAGACACATCGTACATTAGTGAACTTTCCAAGAAGAAAAAAATAGTCCAAATTTTTTTCCCCGACTGCAATTTCGGAGAAATAAATTACGGGAAATATGGGACAAGTATATGGGATGAGGATGCGAAGCAAAAAAAAACTTTTCTTTTTATGTACTGAGCTTTTCGTTACAATTTACTTCTTAGCATAACGACGGCAAGGGCACAATAATAATCTTCCTCCTCTGCCCTTGCCCCTATTTGGTGGTCTTCAAATTCTGTTCTCAGTCCCTTTTCTCAAAAAGCAAAATATAAAAATAGTCCTCATAAATATCTTTT
The DNA here is from genome assembly GCA_034696905.1 of Lepidocyrtus violaceus. Taxonomy (NCBI): domain Eukaryota; kingdom Metazoa; phylum Arthropoda; class Collembola; order Entomobryomorpha; family Entomobryidae; genus Lepidocyrtus; species Lepidocyrtus violaceus. The sequence continues at coordinate 7,093 of JAQGAI010000900.1, forward strand.
TACATCCTAAACAAACAGTTTATACAGCGGTGGAAATAGCCTCAATGATTATTTTATTGAGAAAATATTTTTACCTCCCCCTTCCAATAAAAATGTTGCAAGATTTAATAGGACGATCCGTGTCAGCCGAGGAGAGTATATTTTGCATTTTTTTTTATCCACCACCAAAATGGTGTAGGAGAAAAAATGATCATAATTTAGACCAGTACTTTATAATTATTATGGATGAGCTGTCATCCGGCTACGTCGCATATCGCCTTATATCTCTCATAATGAGTGATAAATTGGGTAAGAGTGTTTACGTAAAAATGGCAGTACAGGACATATACTCTTTCGATTCGATCGCGAGATAATCTGTTGAGTTGACTCTTGGATGATGTGACATGATAGGATATTGATAGCAGTGACATTGATTACTTGAAGAAACATGGTCACTGAGCAGCAGGAAAACTATTTAGCAAGCTGTTTGGAACCATTTTTTGACGTATTTATGATACCTGATAGGCCACATGACATAACTTGATCGTCATTATAGCCACCATAACATCCCATAAGCAACATGTTCTCAAAACGAGAACTGGAACTATTGAAGATTTTGCGCTTGATTAGATCCAACATGGTGGTGCGGTGTCACGTTGAGGGTGGGTGGCTGAGCTTGTCTCAGATTTTATAAATTACACAAAAACGTCAGTCCGAAATGCGATAGACTTACAAAAACTCTTCTCCTGGATAGAGCAATTTCACGTCAGAGAAATAGCAGCGCATACATATCATGTGATCTTTTTCAAAGGAGAAGAAAAACGGTCATGGTTTTCTCTCCTGCTCCCGGTTAAAGTTTAGTAGTGCATAGGTTCAGTCGCAATATCTGGCTTTGACATGTATATGAATGCTCCCGATACTTCCACGAGACCGAGGACTCATTTGGAAAGTTCCTTTAGCCACCACCCTTGGAAAAGTCCTCCTCCTTAAGTTTGAAGAAAATGGAGAGAAAGATTGGACAAGACAAACGAGATTGGTCCGCCGAGCGAGGAGCAACACAACAGAAAAACTATAAATAGGCAACTTGTCATCGGGAAAAGTTTTTGGCAAATAATATCACAAAACTTCCAACGCAGATTAAATATTACCGGTAAAATTACCCGCGCCGTTTCCTGTGTCGGTCTGCGAGCAACCATTTCAAGTTTTATGATATATAGCAGGCAGATATCCGATCCGGAGAAATGGGAAATATATTAGTCAATTTCCGCTCAAGTCTTGAGACGTAAAGTAAGTACGCAGAAGGGTACGGACAGACGGGGCTGTTGGGGAAAGTTGAACAAGTCCCTGCTTGAACAAAGGAAGGAAGAGAAGAAAAAAACTTTTGGGGTCGGTATCATTTCTTTTTCAGCCTTTTTTCTGTTGTTGATTTATTAACGGAAAAGTTTTTGTTGGCTTGTGCCACAATAGATAGATATCATAATATGCATGACATACTTCTGTTTGAATCCTTGCATAAAAAACCAGATATGTCTCCATTCAATTCCTGATCTATGCTAATGGCCTGAAAACCAACCGTTATGCGGATATTACAATAACACATTTCCCTGCGCGTTTCTTTGTAACTCCGATCTAATATAATAAGTTATTCAGCTCTAGTTTCCTTTCAAAATTATAACACTATTACATAATAAACACCATCGAAGAAGCCTATTGACTATCAAACAAAATGTAATATTCCCTTGATGTTTCATAAACTTTTTTTTACTGTTTTTCTCTCTGCGTGGTCCCATGTGGTCCTTACCACAGTCGACGCAGCATACTTCTAATTTTATCATCTTGATGAAACCGCATAATTTAAAAAAAGATGCTGATAAAGGAATCCAATCCATTTTAAACACAAGTTTTGACTTTTTTCTTTATTATAGTGGGCCAGTGGACTAATGGCAACTGGTGTGCACTATTTCATTTTTTTATACAAAGGAAAACTGCATTTTCGAGACGGCAAAGGAAGGCGATTGTTATTTCTTGTTTGGAATTCGGAATGCTGTGATGTGAAGGAGGTTGTCAAGTAGCTGCTACTTTAGGAACGGACTACGTAGCAGCTTCGATGAAAGCACAAACAATCTACTTGGGAAGCAACCCCGACTCGACTACTACTTCACAACCGCCACCGCATTCCGCGGAGTGTCTCCTTTTTTTTTTAAGAAACACTTGACCTCGTCTTCTTGCATTTTATTGCTTTTTCAAGCACTCTACTCCGACGTATCATGTTACAAGAGATAAACACATGAGATAATTTTCATTACACGTAATGCATCATATCACCATCCTCGTATCATCCCCGTCTTTCCCAAATGCTCTGCCTTAATCATGTTTACCATTTTTATCTATTTTTTATTACTAAGCCATATCATCATCATTCCATAATTGAATACAATTTTTAAACGCAAATCTCCATAAAAATAACTTGACTCTGTGTATGAGAAGTGAGGGGACACTTTTTTTCAAAAAAGATTTTTATGATTAGGAATATTATGGCAAAAGAGGAGAATGAATGAGTTGACTTCTGTAGATAGAATTATGGAAAGCATTTAAGTTACTAGGTACGGCAAAAAGCCAAATTCATTTTAAGGAATCTTTTTTTTCTATTTTGTTAAAATCATAATAAATTTCATTTTATTCCTTTCGTATATTTTGGCTGGTGAAGTTTTTGTGGCATGGCGGTGGTGGTGGTGAGGCGGTTTTGCAACTACAACATTAGTCGAACTAGCTGATTTCTGTTGGTTTTAGTTTGCTAGCATGATACATAGAGCTAACAACTAAAAAAATGCTTTGTGTTGGTGGGATGGTTGGCACGTGCCCAAAAAGTTCTCCCAACATACTCGATGGAGAAACAAGTGGAACTTTTTTTATGAAATGTTAATACCATTAGGCACCAGTTTCAAGACGTAGCTCAACCATTTAGCGATTGTTGTTGTTGAAAAAACAAGTATATATATAATTTTTCTTAACGGTAGGGATCGCCCCATTTAGTTTATTTTGCCATGTTCGTCATTATTACAGCGTAAACTATTAGTACATACGTGGAGCTGACAAATTGACGCAATACAATAAAAGAGGCGCACTTTGTTTATAAACTGTCGGACAGACAAACATGACAAAGGGATTGCAAGCTTAAAGCTGCATTTATGAAGAGGCTACGTACCTAATAGGAGATGAGATAAATAGAAAGAAGATAAAAATCATTTCCATTTTTTATTTTCTCCCTTTCCCCCATCCACACTCTCATTATACAAATATGTTGGATATGACATGTGATGACCAGAGATGTCAAGGGAGTTACGAGGATAGGCTAAACCTCAAAGTAAACATGCAGTTTATTCTCTCGCACGAGCTCAAAGAATGATACGATATTATTGGAAGCTAGGCACCAGCCACAGTCAACGAACAAACAGTCAACCGGAAATTGAACATTGATGATTTTTGGAAGCTACCATGTAAGTAATATTAGTCCTAAAAATAGATCATCTTACATCAAAAACAGAAATCGACTGTGCAGATAGCTTTGAGATATAAAATTTAATTTGTTTTGATTGGGCTATGATATGATGCACGGATATATACACTAAATATAAAATATAGACCACCCACATATATGAGATAGTTAATATTCGTACTTTTTGCTATCGTATTGTTCAATTTCCAGGCTCACTGATATTCTTCTTTGTGCGTGCTAGTGCGTTGCTGCTAAATCCGTATTGAATAGGTATGGTATGTATGATTAGAACCTTCTCATCCCTTGCGTACTAACTGTAAATTTGAGTCAGCAAATAAAAATCATTCGAAAGAAATTGGGAATATTCAGGGATTTTCATTTGATTTAATTATAGCGTTGTAAAACAATTTCACAATACCAGTAAATGGTTGAATGTAGGTGTGAGATGTTTTCTACCTTACATTTTATCGATGGTGAAAGCAACCATAGTCATTTCATCAGTTAATTGTGTAGTGTATTTACTTATTTGTCAAAATTATTTCACTTTCCTGGTTGATGGTTCAAGTTGTGCTAGAATTATATGAAGTCACCACCGTTTAGTACACGTGATGACGCTGAAGGCTCTGTCGAAAGTGTAAGTTGCAATTTTGCAATCTTCTTTCAGTGATTGGGATTGAGAAGCCCGATACAGACAAATTGCCTTCCTTCACTTCCCTCCCTGTCCCTATAAACATGTACATACGATGTACGAGTATAATGAACATAAGTATATTTATACAGCTTTCTCTCATTTATAACAGATCAGCCCACGCTGCCATGTGAGAAAAAAATAATTTTCATTAGTTTAGGTATGAATTCAAACCATAGAGTACGAGCAGTTCCATACTCTTGTCATCCATCTTTCTGAAATTTGCCACAATGATTGCAACGTGAGATAATTGTTAAAGTAGTTCGATTTAATCTCATTCATTCCGTTTGAAATGATAAATTTAAAAAAGGGCAACAAAGGAGAGGGGTACTGAGGATGCACTTAATAAAAGAAAAGCGTATAGTAAGAAGGAAATCTAATCAAAACTCGTTTCAAAATTTCCTTTCTCCGAAACCTTATCTTATTATCTTATACTTTCCCTTCTATATTTTCCTTTGTGTCACTGTTGTATGATCTGTAAATGTCAATTGCCTCTTTAGTACTTTTGCTTTCAGGCAAATTCAAAAATTCCTGGAAACCTTTATGAGCTTATTCTCCATTCTTTCATTCTTTCGATAGTATTCAATTTTTCTTTCAATTATCAAAGCGTTAGTTAATAGATAAGTTCATGGACGTAATTTTCCTTGATTTTTCGCTCTGAAAAGAGTAGCCCCATTTCAACATTTTCAACTTTCAATCAGATACTTGAGAAGTATGGAACTAGCAAGGTCTTTACAGACATACAATAAAATCAATTTCCAGCATTTTTAAATCTTCAATTTTTTATTCAATATTCAATATAGAAGAAGAACCTGACAAAGCAGAACAGAAACTAAAAAGAGGTCAAAGCAAAAAAAGAAATGTCTTACAAAAGACGGTGATCGTTTTTGCTGAATTAAGTAAATACATATGCTGTTTTTTTAAATTCAGAAGGTGTGATATGACATAAATGATGTACGAAATTGAATAAAAATGGGTATCGATGAATTGCATTAGTGTGAGAATAATTCAGCAAACAATCCATATAGATGGAGTGGAGCTTGTAAGTAAATCTAACAGTTTAAAAATGGTCCACAAAAAAACTACGTTTCCTTTCCCACAACTAACTGTAATTTGGGGTGTGCAATAGTGTACATGTTCAAGACTGTTTCAATAGTTTGGAGAAAGCTCTCCACTAGAACATGTTCTATTTTAAGATTGGTATACCACTCCAGACACCACTGACGTCCGTAATTCTGTGATAATTTATCGTAATTGCCAATTTAACGGAATCTAAATGCATTCCACGTGATCCAATATTTGCGCAAGGTTACAAGGTCGGTTCACCTCCCCATAATTTCTGTTCAGCCATTTCCCAACGCAAAGATTTTTAAAGAATGTAACACATCACAAGACAATAATGGCTTTACTACAGAGGAAATGTGGAGGCGTTAATTAAGTCAGTTCAACGAGAAGTCTTATCTATCATCAATTTGGAAACATGAACTAAAAATTAATTAATTATTAAAGCAAATACTATTTTCCATTTTATTAAATTGTGAACTGTACACGTACATGTATGCATACCAAATGAATAGTCAGGCCCATTTTGACGTTTGACTCATTTCATGTTTTTTAATAAAAGCGAAGAACACAACCTCGTTCATTTTCTTTCACAGCTAATAAAATCCATAAACACGGTTGTCGACAGTTTTAAAATCGTTAAATAATGTCGATTAGGTACAATCCAAACTTTCCAAATGATTCCCCCGATTTCACCCAAGCGGAAACCCTTCCCAAACGAAAGTAAAAAGTATCAGAATGAGAAGCTCTCTGCCAAAATGTTTTCACTTCCAATAAAATATAAAATCAATGAGATCCTCTTTGAAATAAATGAAGCCCGCTTGTGTTCCTTTAGGTCGTACTCCTGTCATCAAGGTGCGACTGTTATCCATAATTTTGCCTCATGATGACATGAAGAAAAAGCATCCATTTCCCTTTCATATACACGTACATACTTTAGCCTGCTTTTATATATCGCCTAAAAAATTGCAAGCTGAACATAAATTTATCAACAACCTGTATAATACGGGGACGGTAAAAACGCCTACCAAACTCGTAAACTCTCCCAGCTATTTTGAGGGAACACGAATAGAAACATTAACATTTTTCACAGTGCTTTATATACTCAGGGAAGTATTCCAACAAACCCCATTATTTACATTAGAACAATAGTAAAATTGAAGCCAAAAGTATCAGCATCGCGTAGTAATCCTGCTAAACTCCGCAGAATGCTATCGACTCGACTTCCAGTCGCGAGACTGGCTAGAAAACTGGAGTACCTACTTAATCAACTCACATTCAGTCAAAACGAGAATTTTACTAATTCTCATCCCAAACGGGTTAAATTTAGTAGCCACCAAAAAAGGTCCTCCAACAGTTAAAAAAATGTCCCAATTGAGCAGCCCCAAACCTTGTGGAAAACTACTTTATTACAGACTGGGATAAACAACTCAACCTAGCTATGTGAGTGAGATTACTTTTCAGTCTGAACTTTGGAACTAAGGGAAAAATTAGGAATGAGAGAAACAAACAAGCAGAAAAGTTACACATTAAAAATAACATCCCTACGTATGCATGAACACCACCTACCTGTCGAACCCCGATACAGCATTGCCTGTTTATGTGCGTTTCTTTATTAAATTTTTTGAAATTACGACGGCACGTCAAACGTCATAACTTCTTTGAGAAAACTCACAATAATCAGCCAAATATGCGAGGATTACTTAACCAGGATTTACGCACAAATCTCTAAAAGGACTTGCCCAATAACATATTTTACAATCGTAATAACATATTTTCACGTAAAACTCTGCAATCAAGTCTCCCAACCAATTTAACAGCATATCCCCCATAAACTTCATTCAAATCCTCTCGCGTTTCCAGTCTTTCAGTGTACTAAAAACACTTTTTTCAATATTTCATTAAAAAAAACGACTGTTCTTCAACTTCTCTGCTAGATCTTTATCCTGCGCCTTATTACAAACATAATTATGATACTTTAAAAACTTTTTCAGTCACATAAAATGTTTTTAGGAGAACAAGAGGGTGAATTTATTGCAGTATGCAAATTAGCCTGACTCTCTTGATGAAGGTGTGGAATGGAGGGTAGGTTTTTTGTTTCTCACAAATGTGCTATCCCATTACAACAATTTCCCATCTGGAAACAACAAACAAAAACTTATGCCATGTTGAGGAATATGGGCTGAAATGGGATGGCAAGCACGTGCTTCCCTTTTTACTAATCGCCAAAATAATAATCTCTAATGCCGGAGCAATACAATATTGTCGCCTGCTTTTCCATCGAAGAAAAAAGCTCTCTGCTAATATGGAGCTGTCCGGAACGACATTAGGGCTGGGACATGAGAAGTCGGTACTGTAGTCAGTGTCATATATTATGTCATGTCTTTTGTATTCCTGTTTTTTTTTGCGCTGGCAGGAATGCCAAATGCCAATATAAAGTTACTTTTACTTTCCACATAAAAATACCGCATGACCTTCATGTGACATGTCATATCATGTCATGGCGTACACAGTTAGTAATTTTTGCCGGCTTTCCCCAAAAATTTGTATTAATCAAAAATGATACTGTCATCTGAGCCTTCAAAGGTGTTTTATGTGGTTTGGCATTTACATACCTAAATATATTAAAGATAAAATAAGTACAAAAATCCTATATCCATAATAATATGCCTATTTTCTAAACGAAAATGGTCTGCCAAGTCTGTATCTATGCACAGGTGGAAATCTAATCAGATGGGAACTATAAAAATTCTAATCTCAGAGAGCACGGACATCACATTACATTACTGTAGGTAAAATAAGGCTATGCTTATTTCATTTCTATCAAAATCTTCTTTTCCGGTTCACTTCCTTTACGGAATTTGCTTTGTTCATTTGTATTTGGAACGAGTACATGATCCCAATCCCGACAGAGAACTTATCCCTTTGCGCAATAATTTCATTAGACTGCATCCGGTATGGCAAAGTCTTTGCTCAGAGTCTGAGATTGAAATGCAGTACAAATTGAATAGGATTTATGTATGTCTATTTCTCCGTAATATTGTTGGGTTGGCATATCAGTTTTTTATTGACTCGTGACCTGAATGGTACGTGACTTCAACTTGCTTGAAAAGTATTTCGCAAAAGAAATACCTCCTACTCGAACCTTAATACAAAGTAAACATTACAAAGAGTAAAGTTGAGCTGGGGTAAGACAAAGAAGAGATTTACGAAATGAAGCCCAATTCTGGTACGAGCTAGCTCTAGGAATGACGTTCATAAGCCAAAATCATTACATCACGTGGCGAAAAAAAATCAAATCAAATCAAATTTAGAAGGGATTGCGACTATTATGTACACTGATGAAAATATCCGTAGTGCCGACCTTGGGAAAAGTAAAATAAATTAGTCCACGTGCTGACAATAATTTGAAGTCATTTTTAAAATATAAACAATGACCGAGCTAAAAAGGGAAGTTGTCTTTCCACTTGCACATTCCTTGCTTGTGATATTTTACAACACACTTTTCATGCAGGATTATTGTCAGATGTCACGTTGCAGACAGACAATACAATACATCGATGCTCGGTTCACAAAATCGGTATAAAGAGTGATGTCACTCTTTCATCAATATTTTGACTAGTGACTGGGAAAATGTTTACAGCCATGATGAATCAGGAGGAAAAAATAAATATTCAAGGGCAGCACGGTTAAAGGTATCTAAAGTTGCAGGTATGATTAACGATTTATCAAGCATCTCAAATGGACCGAGCATTTAGGTAATGAATGAGAGCCTGAATTTTATTACTAACACTTATAACGTTTTCTTCCGGTCTTTCAAATCAGAAGCTGCCCTTCTCATCTTCACTTTGGTACTGTGTAAGTCAATATAAAATGTCAAGGTCATGGAATCAAAATGTACGTATGAAGGGGGATGAATTGCACTACGCTATATGCTATTAATATTATTTACAATATTTCTTACATTTATGTTCCCTCCAGTTAATATGATGGTTCCAAATACTTCCGTTTGGCCATGCATTTGCTTCGCTTTGTCCTTGGTGAGGGATTGCTTTCATCTGTGAAATGGCTATATTCAAGTGTCAACACACTGACAAAGATAACATTTCAAAAATGCACACAGGAACACAGTTTAAAAAAATCAAACAGTTTACAATCAATTTTTTCAAGAGAATGTATCCGTTTGAACAATGAGGTATGACGGTATGAGAAGATCATAGGAATGGTTTTTTTAATCAGTCTATCATCAGTCTGTACCCCTTTGTACAAAATTCCCCTTTACGCACTCCAGTTCCAGTTCCGACGGACATGTCTCACTTTCCCCACTTTTAACTTTCACTTCATATATGGATCTATCTTTTCACATACAAATAGGGGAACTGATAGAATATAGAAATTTTTTGCATAAAGAGCAAATCAAATTTTACCTTTGGCTCATTAAAATTTATTTCCAGTAAATTGCCTGTTTATTTTTAGGTGACAAAAATCACTCAATACAGCTGCAAAATACGATTATGAACTTTCTCCGCCTTTGTTTATCAGAAAGCGTGTGCGATATGAGAAAGCACCAAATCCTTACTACCAAGCCAACTCTACAAAACCACACGAAAATATTCATTGCTTAAA
>JAQGAI010000901.1:0-16942 GCA_034696905.1 Lepidocyrtus violaceus
ATTCCCCCCCTCCCCCTCCGAGTCGGTGTTTTACACGCCTGCGGCCATAAAATTATGTTGTTTGAGGAGAGTGCTGAAGTTTTGGGGGGAAACGTAGTAGTATATGACAGTCTTCCTAACATAAAATAATAAAATATGTCCCGAGAAATATCTTATTCGTTTTTTCCTTCGCATCTCACCTCAAGAGTACGGGAAAGGAAGCGAATTCCTTTTTAAGAAAATATTTTAGAGGAACGCAGCTTTTTATTGTGATTACGATTTGGGTCAATCATTGAAAAACGGGAGGAATAAGGCTGGTTTAATATAGTTTTTTTTAATTTTGTATTTCAGGACACACGTTGTCGATCCCGGATAGTGTGATGGGGCTGACGTTCCTCGCTGCTGGGACTAGTGTTCCGGAGGCTGTCTCCAGTGTGATCGTGGCAAGACAAGGTAAGTCATCAAAGTATTCAGAGAGAAAAAGAAAAAATGAAGGCCATGCAGTGTGGGAGGTGGGTGGGTCAAAATATGACTGTTTTGGAAAGTTTAGAATTTTATGGAGCTCAAGATGACGACAATGATATGATTGCGTCCAGAACCAGAACCTTTCGGCATAACTGTTTATAAGTAACATTGTTTTAAATGACAGACACCAATCAGCGTTGTATTGATATATTTTATTTCGTACCTTTACGAAGGCTTCTCAATCCTATTCACCTGCCCCGCAATCGTGGAGATTTCCACTGAAAACAAAATATTCTCCCTCCAACTCCTTCAAAATAGAAATTACTAGATGGTCTGGGGAATTTTCCAATAATGCCGAGCACAATACTCAGCGTCAAATTTCAAACAAGGTTTAAATGAAATGAAAGCCAAACCAAGTCGGATCTCCCTTCTCTTGAATGAAAGGAGGCGGCATCCTCTATTATCATTGCAAATCAGTTCGATTTTTTTTGCTATTTTCATCTGGCTCCATCCGTATTGAATGTCAAGAGAATGGAATAGGAATGGAATGCAATTCGGGTCGGAGTGAAAGTGAAAATGCTTTCCTGTTAGGATTTTATTTAAGACTCTCAAATAAACCGAGGTAGAACGTAGGAGCACTTTGGACTCTTCAATACGATGATGGTGACGATAGTGATGATAAGATTCTAAATCATATTCCATTCCCCCAGAAATAGAAAGTAAACAGAAAGGTGATGATGGCCCTCCTCACTCACGCAATCCATTCTTCTTGTTTCCTGAGCTGAGCTCCAGTAAAATATGCCAAAAGAAGAAGATGAAGGTTTTTTTCTTCTCAGAATATTATTTAGGAGAAAAGTGAAAGCACAGGAATGGGAATGGGTAATATTGCATTGCATTTGCTGTGCGGATTGGGGGAGCATAATAAGACCAATTTTATTTGGCCCACAATCAAGCCCATTTACATGACTGCCGCCACCACTACCTCTGCCCCTGCCAAAGGAAATGAATGATTCAGTGATTCAAATTACCCACCTCAATTTTCATTTTAAATTAGCACAGTTTCTTTAGCTGTCGATCGACGCTTGACTGAAAAAAATCATGCACTCATGTGAAATCGCATTAGCAATTTGTCACCAAGTTTGACTTCTGCACTTCCGTTCCTCCCTCCCTAGAAAAAGTGAAATCTGAGGAGGAAGTTTCCTTTTCATAAAGAAATATCCCGTTTCCATACTTTCCCTCCTTCCTTCTTGTTTTCTCTTTCAAAATCCCTCTGTTACACTCTATTTACTACCATTTCCCCCGTCATCATTTCATTTCCATCATTAAATTTCAAAGGAATAATATGTGGGAGTGTGTCAATCTGGTCTAGTTAAGCCTTAGCCAAAAGTTATAATCCCCTTTTGTTACTCCATTGATCTCCCTTTCATTGTTGTTGGGATTCTATCCTATTGTCCTCCTTCCTCTCTATTTTAGCCATGTCATGTCATGTCATAAAGTAAAGTTTACAAAGTTTATTTTGTATTAGCAAAAAAATCCCTCCTTCCTTTGAATTGTAGTAGATGTTTTGTATTTATCATTTTTTTTCATAACAAAGTAAATAGAACAGAACGAAAAGGGTTAAAACTATAATTGACATGATCCTTCCTTCCTTTCCTGCCAAAACAAACTTTCCAAGGTGAAGGTAGGACACAAACAAATTGTGATGATGTAGTCATATTTATCCCATCCCATCCCCACTCAATTTAATTTTACGTGCCCATACACCACGGAATTTATGAATGTGTTACTAACAAAGTCAGAGACAAACAAGGACACAATCCCCAATCATGTTCCATCATCATCTTCCATTATCCCCTGTATATCCTCCTATAAGATGAAAATATGAAACGTGCAGTGTCATATATAGCCCACAACAAATGAAAATAAAAATGACACAAGTTTTATATGAGCAGTTTGTGTATGACACGGTTATTTTCCTTCGCTATCCAGTACATTAACCCTTTCCCCGGAGCAAACTCAACTGGAAAAAATTGACTTAAAGCTTCCTTCAATAATAAACAGGGTCTCAACTCATCCCATTCATATGTGCCTTTAACCTTGCATCATGCACGGTTAGTTTCGGTTAGTTTACGGGGGAAAGCAGTTTATAAAAAAAAAATATTATAAAAAGAGTCATGCAAGAAAACAGTTTTTTTCGCTTGCTCTCTCTCCCAACCTATGTGTGTGCCACCGTCACTGCCATCATCATAATGTTATATAATATTTTCCCGTCCTTCCTTCTCCATATTTTAACTTCCTAACTGTGAGCCATATTGCATAGGTCGTGTTGGCTACGGGAAGAGAAAAATTAGTGGTGACGGGCAGACATTGACGGGCATCAACTGACAATTATGCATAATAATAAGTTACTTTCCTCTTCCTAGCCGCTTCCTTCCTTTATAACACTGCAGGGTAGTCAGACTGTATTCATAATCATAATGCATGGACATGGACAGGTTCTCTTTTTCACAGGGAGAAAAAAATAAAGAAAACTTTCTCCCTGCTGGGTTTCTTCCTTACGTAATAATACTGTCCAATAATGTCGCAAGCTTTATTATTAAATTATGAAAGTCGTCTGTTGACAGTGTCACTACTTTAATCATTCACTTCCTCCGTTGCAAAAAAACATCGATGGATTATCGATAGAAGAAAGGAACGGAAACAAGCACAAAGAGACAGAGACTTCCCTTAATACTAACCTGATTTACTTTACATTTATTTCCCGGTAAAAAATTTCCGCCAGATAAAAACAAAATCAACCTTGCGTTGGATTTTTTATTTTCACCTCCTCCCAAACAGCTCATCCTCCGATCTAAAAAATATTTAAAAAAAACTTATTGTAAAACTGCTTCCTTTTTCCTTCAGAAAAAAAAAACAAGTGTGGAGAAAGCAGAGCCCCTTTAACAGGAATGATATGTGACGACAATAAACGTATATCCTTTCATCCCTCATCCATCCATCCATCCACATGCTATGTATGCCAATACATATTGCATTATATCCATATCTACTGCGTTGCTATAAGATCTATCCATTCTACTTCCTTTTCCCTTCACTTTCACTTCCCCATCTTGTGCTTTCACTCACGCAACCAGAGAGACTCTTCTTCCCTATGCAAGCTTGTTCCCTTTCTTCTTTGCAAAATCATCCTGTGCATAAATCTTTGTCATGTTAGATTACGCTTAAGGCCCTTCTCCCCTCATTGTTCTCAACTACTATACATGGATGTTTGGATGTTGTTATGAAGAGCCCGACAGGAATTGTGATGATGATGATGAGCCCATTTTCTCACAATTTCTCTATCGTAAATCACTATAAACGCCCAGGCATCGAGCAGTATAGTAGTTTCCCTCCATCCTCCCATCATCCTTCATCATCATGATCCATGAGAACATATCCATATTGATAGGGAACACTTTAGTATACAGTTTAGTTTTGGAAGGAGGGAGAAAGAACGCAACTTTCAATCTTTCACTATCTATTTAATGTAGCTCTTTATTCGAGGGAGAATCTCATTATGATGATCAACATCATCACCACCACCGTCGGCACAAAAGAAAACAGACAATATTTTCCTTTTGTGTGGGAAGAATATTTTTTATTGTATTATTAATATGGCCATACTCATTGCGTGATTTTTTATTGTTTTTCTTACAAACTGATGAGGTTTGTGTTATGAGACGAATGGAATTGGGTTTCTTCTGATGTTCTTCAAGGTTTTTTGATGTTTGAGCATTGATTTTTATTATGAATTTTTTTTGTTACATGATTTGTTTTTGTCTTTTGGTTTCAGGACTTGGAACGATGAGCATAAGCAACTCGATTGGATCGAATACGTTCGATATTTTGATCTGCCTGGGCCTCCCCTGGCTGATCAAAGGGGCCATGATTGCGAATGATCCGGTGAAGGACTACATCCAGATTAATTCGGCAGGGTTGGAATATTCCGCGATGACGCTGTTGTTTAGTTTGGCCATGCTTTATTTGATCCTGGCCTGCAATAAGTTTTATTTGGATAAGAAGGTGGGGATATTGTCCATCCTGTTGTATTGCTGCTTCCTCGTCTTCGCCAGTCTGTTTGAGATGAATGTGTTCTTCACGGTGAACCTACCCACCTGCCCCAGTTTGTTTGACTGAAATGTAATATATTTATATTAACTAGATGTAATGGGGTTAGCAGTGCTTACCAGTGGAGTTAATTTAATTTAAGATTGGCTAAATAATAATTCGCAGTAGTAAAATGATATTGTTATAGTTGTGGAATAATTTGGTTATAAACGAATGCAATTAAAATGTAGGTACAAATAGTCTTAATAATATTGTTAAACAATTGTTTTTAATACATTGCTGGTTTGGAGTTTGTGAGATTGGGTTAATGAATGAATGAATCAAATAAATTCAATTTGTTTATGCTATGATACGAAAATTCTACTTTGGACACTAGGTTTGCTAATCAGCGCGATGTGACATTTGTAAACCAATAAAATCTATACTATCGACGTTTTCATGTTCGGTGATATATATGCCACGCATATAAATAAACTTAGATTGAAATAAATAATTCATCATAATTTGGGAAAAGGAACAGAATTAGAATCCCTATTTCGCATAATACATGGACTAAAAAACAAATGATTTCGGGCGCAATCTTGAGTACATTTTTGTTAAATACTACAACAATGTGTAACCATTACGCACTCAGGAAGACTGTCCATCTCACCCCTTCCATTTGAAAACGGGGAATGTGGGCGGAGGACCTTGTGTATACCCCACTTGCAAATATTTGAACTTCAGTTTTTCCTTCCCAAGAAGTCATTCATACTCACGGCCATGTTGCTTTCTCTCTCAGCGTTTCCGTGTCAGTGACAAATGCTAAATCGTAAATCAGCTGCCGCCGATGATGGGGATGCCAGTCCCGTTCAGAAGCCATATTGCATCATCATCAATACGGTAAAGTAAGTAAGCCAGCCTTGGGCTTACTTACTCCTCTCCCTTTTCTTCATTCCATTTCTCATTTCCTTCTTCTTCTGGTAAAATTAGATCCAGTCAAAGGCTCCATTTTGAATGATTGGCTGTTTTCACTTCTTCGTCTATGAAAAATGTATGGCTTTCCCCATTACCGATGCCCCTTCTTGTAGCATTGCATAATACAAAAGGAAAAAGGAAGGGATCCATTAAAAGCTCAGAAATGGAACGATTATTTACTTGCGAAGGAGCCATTCTCCCCATCCGCATCCGGAAACGGAATTAATTGCTATTTAGAAAGAAAAATCGGTCCTGTCAAAGGGTATGGTATAAGATGTGGGCCGACCTTGTTCCCACTTCCCATCATCAAGTCAATAGTCAATGTTTGCGTAATACCAAATTACTACAAAACAGTGATTTCAGTGAAATTGGCCTTGAAAGACCAAAGTTTCTCTATTTCAAATGAATCCGATCTACTGTTACTTCGAAAGCAACTCGGTTTGTGTTTGCCAATAAAATCAAAAATTATGTTTTTGATAAAATTAGCGATAAGTGCCGTTCTTAATTATAATCCAATGTACCAATCAGATAAACCACCCACATTTGTAGTAAGAATTATGAAAACATCTTCACTAGAAATGAAAACATTTTATTTTACTTTTTTCTTACTGTACTTGATTACCAAGAGCCTAAACAAAAAATAAATATTTCATAGTTAGATCATTTCTCCCATCCATCCCGTAAAAATAGTTTTAAGTTTGTACAACTGATTATGCACTGAAGTGACTGACTGGACCCAGTAAAATCCACAGTTTTTTAGTAGTAAGTAAACCTTATCACATCAGAAAACCAAAAGAAGTTCCTATCGCTCTTTTCTGCTCTACTACTTCTGCATATGTAAGGTTTTGTTTGTCAGTCTGAAGAGAAAAGAGGTTCAACTCAATTCAACATGGAGTCCGCTGCTGCTCCTCCGGAGTATCAGACTACTAAAAGCCAGAACCGCTCAGGGATTGTCTTCTCAGTCGTGATGGAACGTTCATGTTGGTCGGTGTGCGTCTTTGCGAAATAAAGACGAAAAAAAACAACATAAAATAAGCCAATTCACTCCTACTCTTTCCTCCACTGCCTGCTTTGCATGGACGGAACTCGGAAAAGGAAATTCGCGTTTGGGTGACGTAAGCCCATGAAACCAGAAAGGAAACCTTGTTCCATCCTGAATTTTTTATTGTTTTTACGAGCATCTTTCTCTCCCTCTGCCAAAGGATGTATTTTAAAAGATAAATAAACAAATACTTATTTCTTCAACTTCGACTTTTACTGATTTATTTATCTAAACATAGCAGTTTTTGTGTTTGGGACTTAACAGAACTCGAAGGAGGAAGAGGGAAAGGAAACTATAAAGTGTAAAGTGTTTTTAGCTACGTAAGCCAACATCAAATCGAAATCCCGAAAGAAAGGACAAAAGAATTAGTTGGGAGATCTGGCAACTCCGAAGTAACAAATAAGTATCTACTATTTTATTTCGCTTTTAGAAGTTTTTTTTTCTTCATTCACAATCAGTTAAGTCTTTTAACATTATGTATGTAATGGTTTTGCAAATGATGAAGTTGTTTTAATTAGCACATTTTACACAAACAAATGGGCAAACTACGGCTGAGTGCATGCTTTGATAGGATCACAACATTGAAAAATGATTGGGAAAGGGTTATTAAACTTTCAGCCGAGTAAAGTTCAATATCATTCGAGTTGGTGTTGGTAAGGTGGGATGTTTTGATGTTTGATGGATGGGCCAAATTAGCACATTTTAGTTTTAGTCATGATACTTTTCGCTGGTTGTCAGTCGACAAAAGTGCTTTTAAAAAGTGCGAAGATTTTTAGGCATCTACTGCAGTTTTGAAAGTGCATCGTAAAAAAACATGTGCAGGAGCTGATAGTATTTGTATAAGAAAATGTTGCATGAATTGCAAAATACAGAAATAAAAATGTATATTCTGATGGTGAGACCAATTTTATCAAGTTAAAATAAACTTTTTTTTACATTGACAGTATTTTATTTAACCTTCCCAACTGCCATTAAACTTTCAGTTCCTCCATTGCTTTCTGCGAATTTTAAGCTGAAAGGGGGAAAAATATAGTTGAGACAAGTTAAATCACAAACTGAGTTTTTTTTTCAAATGAAAGGCTAATGTTTCACTGGAAAGTTTCGTTTTTCCAGCCCAAACTAGTTTAGATTTTATGATGGCATTGTTTGTCTGTTTCTGTTCGATATTGTTTTGGTGAGTGCCGCATCAAGTTCCGGAAATCCCAGGAAAGTTATTAATTCAACTCAAAGCTGACTTCTTCAAATGCTCCAGTCGAGTTTCCAGTTTCATTCAATGATTCAATATCCTTCACTCATTGTCAGTGTATAGCTTTGTAAAAGGAGACGGTACGTTGTTTTGTCTTAAACAATTAGAGTTGTCAACTTGTCAACAATAGAAAAGGAACTAACCAGTCAGTTCAGTTCCTTTCCAGGCTTTTCCCGTTGACTTCCCGAAGGAACCCAACTTGCGCTCCTTGTCAAGGTAAAACAATCTTATTGAATGAGAAATTGTCCTCATAATACTATAAAACATTATTTGAAATCGTCATCTCTTTTCATCTGTCATATCTCCCACAAAATTAAGTTGAATTTTCGTATAAACTCGTGACAGAATCTAGTCTAGAATCCACAAACTTATGAAAACTATCTTTTTCACTGATTGAAGATGAGACTTCCGTTTTATTTGTTCCCCTTTAAATGTGAAGGGTGATTTGTACACTGTGTCAAATATGACGATGCAAGTCCTTATTTGTCGACTTGGTATCTCGTAACGCAACATGTTTAGCTAGGTATGTATTCGTATTGTAATAATCTTCTGTATTGTCTATTGTCACTTTCTGTTTTTGTCTTTGTTCCTAATTTGCTATTTGAAGGGTGTCCGCTTTCATGATGATGATTAGTACGATTACGAATATCAAAGATGGAAATTTGAAAAATGGAAGTGTCAATTTTGTATCTATGATAGTTATGAAATTTTTAATTTTGAAAGAAAAACTTACTGGCTTCTTTAAACTACATCTTCAACACAACACTTCAAATTATGTAGTCACTTTATGGCCATAATATGTCATGAAAATGGGATTGAGAAGGTCCTGAAAAAATGTAATTTTAACATTGATTTTATGTTTTACTCCATTTCTATTCACTTTCGTATCCATCTGAACTTTCCCCGTGTATACCTTAGCTCCTTGTTACGCACATGCTCCCTGCACTTGTTTTACTATTTTAACTATCCCACTATTTTCCCCTTGTTTGACTCTTCAGAAAACAACGAGGGTTGAGTAAGCTTGTTAAAAAAATATGCTTTTTCAACTTTGACTAATCTCATTAAATTTTTCTCGTCAATACCATTTCCATTTCATACTGCAACTTGGCCGTGTAGTCGCTCGCTATCCTCGTACGTCCCCACTCCTAGCTGGCAAAATATTCTGACCCCATTATACACTAGTTATGAACCGACTTGTTTAGCGAGCTCTTACTTGTTTGTCTCTCCCCCCTTCCAATTTCAATGTGGGAGGCTTGTTGAGCTGCTCCAATTTCTCTCGTGTTTGTTTCTCGTGTCAGTGGCTTTCACTACCCAAAGCCGGCGGCTATTTTTAGGAACCCGCAATTGCAATACAAGAAATATGCTTTCCATTTCTACTTGTATGATGAGTTTGTTGATGATATGATGAAATGGGAGAAAAAAGTAGTTCCGCATCCGACTTTCATTTTCCCGTTCCCATTTACAGTAAAATGCTAGAGCTTTCTCGAGGGAAAGTCAACAGGTTTCAAAAAAAGTTAGAAGGTGGGTGGGTGTCTGTCTGGGCGGGGAACTTTCTGGATGAAAAGGAAGCCAGCCTCTTTACCATCGTCTTTAGTATGAACTGTACTGCGTATAAAAATGCCGAAATTCATGAAGAAACATGAATTTTCCTTTTTTCTCTCTCTTTTTTTGTAGTCGCACGTTCCCCCATTCCATTACTGGGAATACAACTCCTAAAACAATGACCAAAACCTTAGAAATATCAGATTATTCCCACTCCCCACTCGGCAACATTATAGTTCCTCGAACAAAGAAAAACTTTTTTTTTGGTCCAGACCAAGCATAAAAATCTGTTTCGGGAATGGGGAACGGATTTACCAAGTGCATGAATAAAAAATGATGGCTTCATTTCTCCCATCCCCGCCGACAATGTTGACGCTTTAGTTTAAGTGGAATAGATACAGTTTTTTTGCCTCTCTCCTTTACCGACACTGGCCCAATTCCCTTCCTTCAGAAAAGTTAGCAAATTTTTTGTTTCTTGTGTTTTTACATTGCATGTACATGCCTAAATGTAAGTGCATTTTCCCCCACCCAATTGCAGGTAAGCACACATGAGAGAAAAAAAAGTGAAATGGGATTCGAAAAAACTTCTGGAAACAAGGATAATATGATTACCAGAACATTTTTTCCCACTATCACCAATGCAATTCTTCGTGGGAAATGGGTCGGGACCAATGAAAAAAAAAATCGATCTGTTCATCAGACTCATAACAATGGTGACAAAAGGTAATCGCAATAAGAGAGAAAACTTGCAAAGAACAAGAGGACCACATGTGTGCCTTCTGTCATGTTTGTAATTGAGATAGGAAATTTAAGAGCGATTATCATCCGGCAGAACTTTCCTGGAAGCAGGTCGTTTTTTTTCTAAACAATTCCAATTTTAGAAATTTAGAATGTGTCTGAGTCTGGATGAGATAATAGTTTTAAAAAAGCCATGAAGCTACGGAGAAAAGGCAATAATCTTTGGAGAAAGTATTCCTTCATTATTCATTTTCCATCTTGTCATCATCGAATGATAAACGGCCTAGGATAGAGTATTTTAATTGCAGAAATATGCGTGGAGTAAAAAGCATATTAAAAATGATCCGTTAGAGCATAGCATAAGGATAATCCATGCGATGCCATGCCACAGTGGTTCAAATTACTTCATAACAGCCCGTTTCCAACAAACGGGGGAAAGTAGATGAAAGTTAGCCCAGGCTCAGTCAAGAGTCCACAAAAGGAATCCCGCAACCCGATCCGGGGCCAGATCCCAAGCAAAATGAGATTGTGAAGTGCTCTCACACAATCAGCTCAACAGAAATCCGAGAACTGAAAATGAAATGCGTTTTGGCTTCGGGTTTGACTTACAAATATGCCGTTGCCCTCTGAAGCATTCAGTGCTACAAAAAAACTGCTCCAGATATAGTTTTTTTTAAACTGGAATCCTATATATAGCCAAAGCCGTTTGGAATTGGAATTACTTTTTTTTGGGGAAGGACAATACTAAATGGAGGGTGAGATCTGGAAAAGGGATTTGGTGGGAATTGACACACTCCCTCCATTTTGAATTATGTAACCTTCCCATCGTCATCATCATCCATCCTACAAAAAAGATGAAACAGTTCACACGGAATTTATTTACCCAGCCATACATACTTGTAGCCAGTCTCTGGGGGAATGCCTGCTGTGGGCAGAAGATGAGAAAGCTGACCTTTCTTCCTATCTGTTCCAAGCTGAGATTGAGATTCTCCCGCTGTGATTTCATCGTGCTTCCCCTCTAACTGTAACTGCCATTCATGGAGGATCTCTGTTATGGGATGGGAGAGAAGTACCTACGCGTGAGATGAATTCATTCATGTGGAAACTTATTTACATTAAGTTGGCTTGACATGGGATGGAACATTTTAAGATGTGTTCTTCACACTCAATAGAAAGCAGTTTACCAACTCAACTCACAAACTCGCCAACTTTTTTTGCAATGACATGGCTTTGACGGGCAAAGGTGAAAACTGGAGAAAGTGGTTGGGCTGCTACTGCTGTTTTTTTGGGAAGGTCAAACATAATGTATTCATTAGGATATTAAACTTGTGGAAAAATATTTACTTTTTTCTTTATTCCTTCAAAAAAAAAAAACAGTTTTGGCCTTTGTGAGGATTTCATTGGAAAAATTGTGGAGGTTAAATTGTGTTTTTGGCACTGTTTTTTTTTTGCAAAATTGTTTTGGGGAAAACAAACTTTTGCGAGGAAATGTTATGAAAGTATAATTTGACTTTTTTCTTGCTTCAATCAATCCAGTATTTAAATTAAGTGATGTCACAAGTTACTCTACAAATTACATAGTGTAGTAGTACTAAAATTATTGCATGTGAAATAAGTTATGTTATTATTGTGAACTATGGACTTTCTTTCAATGACTTTCGACCTAATATAATACAAAAAAAAAACGTATTTTTATCCACAACAGCGCAAAAAATGGGAAACATGTTTGGCTTCCAACTTGGAAACTCCCCCAGTACGAAAATAATTTAATAACTAATCCAATTTAGCCATAAATATTTTTGTAGAAGGGAGTATGTAGTGTAATAATGAGAGTCTCTTTTGTTGTTTGCATGTTTAACTTTGTCATTGTACTCGTATGTATGTCTGGGTATGGGGATTGGTGACGGTGTCGGCTTCATGACCTTCAATCTAGCACAAAAAAAGTTGAGTAGTACTTTGTGGAGAAAGCCCATAAAAATATATCATTAAGAACTACCCATTTTTGTCTGTCAATTTTACATGCTTGCAAAAAAAAAACTAGAATAGTAGTTCAATAGTCAACATCATCAATATCATCATCATCAGGAGGTGGGAAGGAGGAAGTCTTCCATGTGCAGAAAATTGATGTGCTGACGATGAGAATGGGCGAACCATCATCATCATTACTTTATCAGCAGCAAGCCATATCTCACCCGGTCACCTCGACCAAGCTCATAAACATTTTACCTGGCTGTGGCCCAAACCTGGCCCGGCCTCTCCTTTCATTCATTCACTCACTCAACTCAACCCACCCAATCCAAACAAAAACCCTCGTAATGTAATGTAATTTCATGTTACCCCAAAAATTACAGCATGTCCATATTACTCCTTCTTCCTACTCCCCCATTACTGTAATAAGCATGTCGAGTGAACGTCACTTATTTTTACCAAGCAAGCCGTAATAGAGTTGTCACGAAAATAGGCTGAATTATTAACTTGCATATAAAATATGCGTTCAAAACCAATAAACATCCTGACAGTTTTTTTTAACGTAGTAATAAATTCATGTGCATTCTGAAGAAAAAAATGTATGACTTTTTCTATCCATCTTTGGATTATCTGAAGGAGTTATTACGACATGGACAACATTGACAAGATGATGATGATAATAATGTTGATGTCTGAGGAAGAAGTTTAGTTTGTTTGTTGAAAGCCTGCAAACTGCTTGGCTAGCTGGAAAATTCTCTCATTTGCCCTTTCCTCCTTTCTTTCCAGTTTTAGGGATTGGGCCATGTGTATACCCACTTATGTTGTTAGTGGTGGTGGGAGTTCACGGATGAAAAGGAGCATCAACATCATCATCATCAATTTTTATACCGGTGACGGTTCTTCAGGTTTCCGTGGGCTGGGGAAGGGAAAGGTACACACTTTCTCCAGTTTAAGAGGTTTGCTGCGAAGTTGAGCAAGCGGTTGTTTGTCAATTTCCCAACAACAACGAACGAACCCTCAACGTTTCAACACAGAAGAAACGTTATGCAGAAATTTGAGACGGATGGAAAATGGAAAGAAGGGAAACCATTTTTTTTAACCCTAACCATGCAATTGTTATTGTTACATAAGTCGACTACGCGTGGCAGTTTAATAGGAAAAAACAGTTTGTTTATTCTTTAAGAGCCAAAAGCAATTCAAGCTTTTAGCAAAAGAGAAAGAGGAGCACAAAAAAGGGAAGTGGGAAATCGACAAAAGTAAGCTCAAGTGCAGCCAATATTTGGATTAGAGAAATGGGAACTTCCTTTCTCGGAAAAGGAGAAGAAGGAAGATGGGATGATTCATAGGTTATGTTGATGATGATGCGTTGATGGAAGGCTAAGTTTTTGGAAATGGAAATGAATCCGAAATGGCTTTTGCGTTTCCAGACACTTCCAACTCAAAAACAAATAGGTTTTCCATTAGGAATACAAAAAGGCGACGACTAAAATTCAGGCTAATTGCTAATTTCCCTTTTACTTTAGTTTAGCAGACAAATTAGGAATTGTTTTTTCTCAATCAAACTTTATCTTCTTCCAGGAATTTTCTTATTTTCGTCTGCTTTAGACTTGAGGATTTGGATTAGGTCATGTTACATCATTTCTGGGAATCGAGTCTTTTAGCAAACCATTCACCATTTTACGCAACTTTCTCCTGTACAATGAAATTGGTGGTCCCATTTTACATATGAGCACTTCCCGTTCCTTTTTTACCCTAGCTCCTCCACGTGTCCTCCCTCATTGTTAGTATGTCAGTTGGCCTTTTTTGAAAAACAAAGAAAGAAACATCATCAAATCTCTGAATCCCGGGAAAAATACAATTTATTGCCGGTGGCAATTTTTCCCGGTAACATGAGCCAACTCCGTTCCATTTTATTTGCGACATCCACTTCACTGTTACGTATTCCCGGAGAAAGCACGTAACATTCCATTTTCCTCTTTGTGGAAGCTATGTACAATTATCATCAAAGTTGCTTTTTGTTTCCGTGTAGTACTTATCATCATCTTCCTCCACTCCACCCTTATCCTTATCATCATCATCATAAAGTGTATTATCATAATGGAAGAAAATGGAGAAGAATGGTGGTGGGGAAGGAATCCCAGGAAGAGAAGTTAACAACCCAGAAAGCTTGGCTGGATCCTTTTTTTGCTGCTGCTAATAGGACAAAAGATAAAGAGAAAAAAAGCAAGCACAGTTGTTCAGGATAGCTTTACTACTATTGTGGCCGGGGATGTTGCAGCAAATCTGTGGCTAGATACTTTCTCCAGAAATATTTTTTCCCTTTTATTCTTTCCGGTGTAGTTTAGGCTTTGTATACGTATTATTGCTTATGATATTATGTTATATTAGATTGTGCCCATTATCTCCATCTGTAAATACTTTACTTGCTTAAGTTGGGGAGTGAAAGTAAGTTTTGGTGAAAGTGTAGCGGAGCGGTAGCGGGGTCTCTGTGGGAAAATTCTGATATTTTTTATGATACGGCTGATCTTTATTTTAGCCTAATTAGGAAAAGTTTGGGAGGAACATCGTCATATCATCAGTATCGTTTTTCTCCTCCTCTGTGGAGGGAGGAAGGGAAAGTGAAATAGGTAAGGGCAAGGACTAACTAAAAGAGTTCCTCCACTAGACAAGCTCCACATCAGTTTTTTCTTCTTCTTCTATTGTCTTTCTTCAGAATACAATTGGGAGAGAACGGGGGGGATAGTGGCAGGCAGGAAGAGGAAACTTTTAGACGGGTATTCACTCATTTATACTTACTTTCCCCTGTTGGTAATCTCCCAACAGTAGATAATTATTTTTGGGAAAGAGCAGGCTGCTGGTGTTGTAGTAAAAGAAAAGGAGGGAGGGGAAAGAGGAAGGAAGTTGGATCAAAAATAGTAGTTTTTTTGTTCATCCTATTATTAGAGGAAGAAGGACGGAAAAGGAAGACTCGATTAGGCTGGGAGCAATGGAAAATAAGTTTGGGGAAAAGGAGAGGAGGGAGGCCTTTTTTCAATTTGGAGGTTCAGTCTTTCTGCGGTTTATTCAAAGGTATTCTTCTTTTGTTTTATAGAGTCAGTTTTTCGGGTTGGATTAAAATTGATTTCGATTTAGAATGCTGAAAGGATTTAGCTCTTGAATTAAGATGGAGGAGGAAGAGAAATTTTCGTTTTTTGTCGAGTTTTGCTCTTTTGATAAATTTTGTAAACAATTAGGTCTGCTCTTCTGCTAGCCGATTTACCTAGCCATATTTTAAAATAAAAGGAGATCACTGAGGATGATTTATTGTGTTTTTAGTTTAGCAGCCAGAAACACTGGCTATACAGGAAAGGAGCGAAAGGAGTTTTGCTGCTCCTTCTGTTCCAGATTCTAATTTTATGAAAGAAATATTCTCATTTGCAGGAGGGTGTAGTGTGGTTGGGATGTCTTTCCATTTAACAGTGTTCCGAGTTATTATTCTCCAAAAAGTTTCTTAATGAGTTCAATAGACAGCTCCTTAATAGTTGGGAACACTGCTGACACATAAATTCCGCTTTGAAATTTGATCCACTGAGGCTATATTAATAATATATACGGTTTGGATAATCTTTCGAGTATATTCGAGAACCGGACTTTCCAAAATGATTTTCCTTGCAACTACGTACTGACCCGAATTACTACTGTTAGTTCGTGTTTATTGTACAGTGCAAGAGAAGACAGAGGCATCAAAAGACATGATTGCATTGCATATTCACAGAATTGAATACGCAATATTCCATACTCGCAGTATTGGAAGAATGATTGACATTGCCATGATTAGAATGATTTTAACCTGACACTTCGACTTAATCTGCCATTAATTAGCACTGTTGTTAATGCAATATAGCCTTTTATTACCGTCCAAGTTACAGATTCTTAAATACGAAGTTAACAGAGCCAACCAAGGTTCATCTTCAGTTTTACCTATCCAAATTGTTAATTTTTGGACTAACGTATGAGATGTAACTGGTTATGACATTATCGATTTTTGTTGGATTAAAAATGTGCCAGCCTGGAAAACATCCATTCCTCCTACACAGCTGCATTAAAGCATATTATACGAGTGTACCTGGGTATGTAATCAACTTTCACCAAAACGATCCCAAAATCCCTTTGATTCTCTTTTTAAATAGCAAACTTGAATAAAACAGGAGAATCCCTTTTTTTTCTCTCTCTCTCTGCAAAAGGTATCCGATCCCATTTCTCTTCATCCTCTCATAATAGAAAAAGGAATTATTTATTGCTTTCCTCCTGTCGATGTGGTTTTGCTCTTTGCTCTTTTTATACTCTTTTTGTTACTTTTTTATGCTTTTCATTTTCATCATTTATGCTTACTTTCCTTTCTGAAAAAAAAGAAAGAAATCCAGTTCCTTTTTTTCTCTTGATCCTTTCTTTTTGGAAATTCTGCTGGTACTACTATACATTAATCGAAATGGAAATGGTTCACTACTTCACGTGTCATGTCATCATCTGCTTTCCCCAGCCCAGCCGAACTTAATCCAAGCCTGTTTTTTTCAAGCAAAGGAACTCACTGAACGAGAACAGATTGGTACAAAAGACAGAAGTTGTTCCAGTTTTTTAACATAGCAAACTTCTTGTAAAAAAAAGAGTTTTTAAGTGAGTTAGACAATAAAAAATTGAGAGAGAAAAATCTATCAAACAAGACAAGCTACACATAAGACTTGTTTTCCCTGTGTGTGTTTTTTTGGGAGGGGGGGACTTTTTTTTTCTTCTGCAGAGATCGCCTCTTATTTTGCAATAATCCAAGAATTCAATCCAAAGAGGATGTACGGACGCGGCTTCGGAACAATGGACCTGCAACAAAGAAGAAATCAACGAACATTATTTTTTAGCATTTTGAG
>JAQGAI010000902.1:0-16941 GCA_034696905.1 Lepidocyrtus violaceus
ATCGGTATAGTGCCATGATCAATATTAGAAGCCAACCCATAGTCTATTGTTAAGAATGCATATTGATGCGTATATTGTATGAGTGGCCCTAATCATCATCATTGTCATCAGGGAGGGAGCTGCCTAAACAAAATCATTATCATGATTGCCTCCACCGAACACATTCCAATTTATTTTATGAACTTTGTCAATTTGCTGATTTGAAAATGTATATTTATGTATTTCTCCGTTCCAATTCCGATTTCCAATGATCCATCAGCAACGTTGAGAAAAATACTGCTTACAGCAGCACAGCTACTCCCACGAGGTGGTGACATAATAAATGGAATATGTGCTGTCTCTTTTCTTCAGTTCACGAGAAAAGTAGCTTCCTTTTGAATTCGCTAGGGACAATCTTATACATTAGCTTAAATTGTTTGTTTGTTTTAATGTTCATCGTCATCATCATTATTAGGAGCAGCAGCAGCGTTTCCCTCCACTTTTCTTTACTTCCTCAATTTTTCTTAACCGAAAATGGCTGCCAGCATGCTCATTACCTGTCAAAACAAACTGGAGGGAGGGAATTAAATGGAGGAATAATTTGTATTCCAATTTTCTAAGTGAGGAAAGATATTAGCTTATCGATCGCCTTCCCTTTTAAAATCCGAATAATATCATAGTACAGTAAATGGGAGGAAAATGCGTATTTAACTACTCTGTCGATCAGTCATTAAACTAGCCATCTCTCTCCCACCATGGTTGTTAGTTGTGGCACGCATAAAAAATATCTTCTCAACAGATATAAATGCGTTCAGGCACATAGTTGAGGCTGAGCTGTCATCCCGTATTGATTTGAAATCGCCGAGTTCACAGCCCAAACCATGTTACTTAAGTATGAGAAGAAACTGTTATTGATATCATATCATACGAGACGATATCCGGGAAATGTTGAAAAATATGAAACATGATTCAAAAGCACTTCCGTCTCACAGTAACGACTCCACTAGGTAGAGAGAGAGCATCCTCATATCACATCTTATTCCTTCTCATCTCATCTTTTTTCTTCTTCAGAAAAAAAGAAACTTTCCTCCTGCTCGTGTCATGTCATTCCCAATATTCTCCAAAAGGGTTAACCAAACCACTCGATACTCTTCACTCCCAAAAGTCAAGTCAATGCCAGTAAAAATACTTACAAAATTCGGGGTAGAAAAAAAACTTAGCTTTAGCGTTTGATCAAACATGTTTCTCTTTTCACTCACTCGACTCGGCTCCCATTTCCCATCGCCAGTTCATATTATATTGGTGAGGAGTTTTTCAACGTTAGGGGGAGGCTTAACTCTGGAACCATTAATGTCAAACAGGTTAAATTATACTCTCCCAGAAAATAGTTTCCTCGTTGGCACTGCCAGCCAGCTATGTAGTTCTAGTTCTCTCTGACTCTGACTCTGACTCACTCCCCCATCCTTAGCTAAATTACCGTTATAACGTCATCATCTCATGATATGCAAGTTAGAGTCACCGTGGTTTAATATAAGACTAAATGGTAATCGATACGATGCGGAGGGGAAACGATGTGATGTGATGTTCTGTAAAAGAAAAAGAGATGCAAATTTTAAAAAAAAGTTTAGATTTTTTCTATTAGAATTTCAATAGTGAAATCCCACTCCACTCCTGTCTCCCTTCCTCCTCAACCTACAACTTCCGTTTTATACTTTATCCATGCGAAATTATTTTACTGCTTGGGATGACGTGTTCATTACTACTTTAAAGATATTTGTAGCAAGCATAATAATTTAATGAGAGTTGGAAAACGATTTGAGAAAATAGTTTTTTTTGTACTGAACCACCTTGGTTTTGGCAGGATGTTCCAAAGATGAAATTGTAGCTTTTTTTTTGCTCCAGCGCCACCACCACAACAGTGGAACATCATGAAAGTGGAAAGAATGTAGCGAGCAGTCAAAACCTCCAAAAAGTGACTTCTCACTTTCGTAATAAATTTTTAAATAGAAGGAGGAGGAGAAGAAGAAGAAATCTTTTTGTTTACCTGTCACCTTCCCTCCTCCACCTCGTAAAATAAGCGTAATAAGTACGTTGAGTAGAGTAGTATTAGTAGAAGAAGACAAAAGAGGATTTTTTTTCAGAGTATTGAAAAATTGCCAGTATTTCAAGCCCCCTGTTAACGGTCGTTTGCTTGTCATCCATTACTTTCAAGAGGAGAGAGAGAGAGTGAGTGATAGAGTGAGTGCTAAATTTACCTAGAAGCTCATTTCCAATCCTTTCCCCTTATCTTTCTTCCATATATATAAGTTTAAGTATGCTCCATAAATAACTAATCTATTTGTTATAGTTTGGTTGTTGGTTGGGTTGTTGAAGATGAGAAAACAAAACAAAAAATAACATGTGACAACAACGGGAAAAGCGAGAAAGCAGCCTGACATGTACATACATTTTCCTCCTCCTTTTCTCCCGAGCCAAATAAAGTATGAGCAAAACGTCTTATAATAATACCCATTATCCATTCCCCATTATGGAAGTCAGTCTCCAACTGCGAAAGTTTTTGAAGAGTTGACAGCTAATCCCGGTACTATAAAAAAACTGTTTGCCTCTTTTCATTTTCCTTCTCATTGCGAGCTAGTGCTTTTCATTTTCAACTTCAACGAGGTATATTTTATCCATTTTTTCTTCTTCTCCCCCGGAACAAATTCCTTTCTAATCCCGGAACATGTTTTGTTGATGTGCAGATTTTAAACTGTAAACAATATGGTTGGTTGCTTTTTTTTGCTGGAAATGTTTTGATAAAAAGTTGACGGGATTCATGATGATATGAGACCAAAGAGGCTTGTTTTGGAATTCACATTTTTTGGAGAGTTCGTTCGGGGGTAAAAAGGAAGGAAAATGTGTAGTTTCAAAAAAAAATCGAAGCAGCGATCGATCCACTGATTGTTTTGTAATGCTGGATGGAATTCATTGCGAAAAGAAATGGTTCATGACCCGGAGGAAACTTCTAGCTTGTTGGCTTGAAGCACGGATTGATATTGATATTTCGAAATTAGGGAGCTTCTTTAGTTAGCCTTTGAAATGGAGCCCATTAAAAACTATCAATCACTTTTTCCATTCTAATTTCCTTCGGATTGGGAATTGGGATGTTGGAAGGCTGGGTGGCTGGTAAAAAAGTCTGAAAAGCTGAAACCGGTTGGATGGACATTATGAATAAATCCCTTGAAGGGGAAATCCGATCGGACGGCGGAGAGTCCAGTCCGATCCATTCCAGCGTATTTTTTTCAATTGCGGTCGACATCTAAATGGGATTTGCCCATGAAAAAACATCCACATGATGTTGATGTTGATGTTATAGATGATGATGATGATGACGCTGACGATGGAAGAAAAGGCTTTGCGTAATGAGAGAGAGCTGATATGTATTAGTTTAGTTCTTTTTTTTTATTAAAAAAGCAAGCATATCTCATTCCCCTCTTTTGTTGTTGTACTATAGGAGAGCCTGTCAGCGTGATTGAAAGGAAGTTGGATGCCTGCACCGTGAGCGTTTATCCACCCTTGAACCCGGATCACGAGAGCCTTACCGTCCCGGAGAATATGTTGAGCCAGCTTGGGATCGTGGAGAAGATCACTAATGACGGGGTTCTGTTGACGGGAGCGGATATGATATATAACTATGAGCAGGTATGGTATAACTATAAATCTACCATTTTATTTTATTTTCCGTCTTTTCTCTTCCGTTTTCATCTGGAATTAAATGGGGAAGAAATGATTGGGGGAGAAGTTGTGGTTGGTGGAGGAAGAAAAAATGGTATTTCTAATAATAAAGTAATATTTTATATTTGCTCCATTCCATAATAGGTTCTCAGACAGATCCAGTACAGCAACAAGAAACCCGCGTACTACCTGAACAGGGCATTCAAGCTCATTTGTTCGGAGCTGAATGGACGATTTACGTCAAATGAATATGTTCAGACGGTAAGGATTAAATAAATATAAAATAACGTGTAGTTAGCGTTAGCATCAGCATCGGGGAAAGGGAAATGAGGTGAAAAATTGGCGCAACTGCTAAACGGGCTATAAATCTTTGAGTGAGGTTTTTTTTTCTTCTGCTCGACTCGGGTCTTAAAAATGTGGAACCATTTACAAGACATTTTGTTCCCCGACTCCTGACTACTAAAACATATTATGAGAAAATATGGGTCTATTATTCTTACTTATGGGATGGATTTTTTTTTGCTAGAGGGGCTTTTTTCTTTACTAAACTTTGTCTTGTTCTTTTTTTGTTCCTTCTCTGCAGTTGACTGTAATTCATCCGGATCTTAGCAAGAGCACGGAGGATCCCCTGTTCTCCATGCAGGAGGCTGAGGAGCATGCCCAATTGGATAACATGATTGCACCAGCTCATGCCCAGGTGTCGGAGCATGTGGCGGACATGAAGCCAGCACATATGATTAATGACATGTACATCACTCACACGTTCATGGATGGGGCGAAGGAGGTGGGGACGAGTCACGCTGTAACTGTCATCATTGTCGTGTGTGTGGGTTTCCTCCTGTTCATGATCGTGTTGGGAGTGATCCGGATCCGGGCGGCGCATCATCGGGCCACGGAACAGGACATGGCGGATGCGGAGATGGCATGGGATGACTCCGCTTTGAACATCACAGTCAATCCGATGGAGGTAAACGTATGTCTTTTGGGAGGAGAACAAGCAAGTCTTAGCTTTATACTGGAGAGAGGGAAGATGTTGGCTAAAAAATAATAATACTTATTTTTTTATCTGTTTTTCTTTAGAACTTGAGTGGAAGCTCTGGAGGTCCACAGGGGGCACACGGTGATGACGGAGATGAGAGTTGGGATGATGACGATGACGCATCCAGCTACCGGGACGACGACTCTTCATCCGAAGGGGATGAGGACGCTGAAGACATTGGCGGCGGGGCATCATCATCAGCAACACGGGCAGAAGCAGTGTCTTGCGCAGCCCAGCCTACCCCTTCAACTTCAAACGCTGCTGCAGCAGGATCAAGTGCAGGCACGAAACACGCCAAAGAGCTGGAATGGGACCATTCCTCCATGTGAATTCCCAACAAACGAGTAGAGTGAAGAAACCCCCAAAAACACAATTTTAAGTCCCTCCTCCCACCACCCCAACAACAAAAAAAAATCAATCCCCGAAACAAATCATTTTGTAACTGATATCATTATACCCCAACCACTGCCCTATCAAACCAAACCCAAAAAAATCCGAAGGATCCACCAACCACCTTTTTCTTTGATAAAAAAAAAGCATCATCACAGGGAAGATATCACAATTTTTTTGGGGTATCCGTACACAATACAAAAACTGATCCTCACTCATCATCATTACATTATACTTATGAAACATTCTGCGAAAAATAAGGAAAAAACATGCAACTTTCGAAATGCATAAACATAAATAAATATTAATTATAAAGTGTTGTGTACCAACCCTTTTCTCTTTTAAAAAAAAGTATCTTCTTACTATAAAAAACAAACTTCAACTTTCACCAGAAAGGAGAATTGTGAAAAAAAAAACTCTAGTACATACTATAAAATACAAAAAAACTATCTACACAAACGAACAACCCATCCAGAACTAATTGTTACAGAGAAAGAAAGAAAGAAAGAAAACGAAAAATTTTTAGATTGGAGAAATTTTTAGGAGAAAACAAAAATTATACTTGTACTTATTCAGGCAGAGAAGAAGAAAAAAACTACCTTTCCTTTTTTTTAAACAAACAAAAACCTATTACTTAACTATAACTATAAAAAATCTTGATTATAATTAATTATTATCATTATTACCCTCGTCGTATATTTTAGAAATTGTTAGATTCTATCCGTAACGTATATATTGTCAAAAACAAAACCGTAGTAGGAAAGTCTGTTAAGAAAAAAGGATTATCTTTGGATGTGTACATAACTATTTCATTGTTAAAATTATTATAACAAGTTTACAGTCTGTGTTTTTGTGTCTCTGTGTGAAAAAAAATATATATCGTTTTAGAGAAAGTTTTTAAGTAAGAAAAAATGTGTGTGAAATAGGTATACTTATAGATTGGATAGACAAAAAAGTTAAATTATCATTACTGTCTTGCACTAATTAATTATATTGGATAAAATTATAATTGTGTAGATAAATTAAAATTTACGAGTTGGATGAGTAAAATTTGTGTACATCCCTCCCAACCAAAAAATTAAGTTTCAGATCAGGCTTTAGATGATAAAAACAAACAACTTATCATTATTATCAAAATTGGTATAAAGCGACACAATGAGGGAGAGAGTAATTCGTTTGAAGTTCTTTTGGTTGTTAAAATTTGTACCTATTTTTCCACCATTCAAAAATCTGCTGTTTTTTTGGAGAAAGAAAAAAAACGGTAACAATTTGTGAAAAAGCCGTTATCCAGCTGTAAACTAAATTATATACGTGTGAATGGGTGCTGTAATAGCGTTTGAATGTAAAATAATCATCCTGCCCTCTTGACAAAAACTTTAGTTTTAACAAAAAAAAAAGCAAAAACAAAACCTGAATGTTTTTATTTCAAGATCTGATCTTCTTTCCGGTAGCTTTCCTCACTTACACAAAATACGTAGTAGGCTGATAATCATTTCCACCTTTTTAACAAAAATAAACAAATCATTAACTGGAAAGTCTAATTGAATGCAATCAACTTTTCGTAGAGAAACTAATTGTAAGCATTAATTATTTGTATTACGTAACTGGAGTAAGTTAGATGTGTAGCTTTTTTTAGTAGAAAAAAACTTTTTTCTCACAATGTGTATGACTGACTTATTCCTTTTCTGTGAGTGTGTGAAACGTGTTTCGAGGAAAATGAATCATTTTCAACAAATATCAGCTTCAGAGCTCTATCATAAAATGAGAGGAATGAATGGGTTAAAAACTAACTCAAAAAAAGTATCAAAAAATTAGTTATGTACATTTTTAAAACAAGAAGGTTGTGTTCTCCTCTTAAAGTATCATCGTTCCAACATTTTTTTATACTTTTAAAAATAACTGTTTAGGTTAATTTGATTTTTCTCTCTCTCGATTGACTGAGTGTACCTTTTAAGTGTAATTTTAATTTTAATTACGAAAGTTTTGATTGCTGGAAGCTGTGAAGAAGAAAAATATAATGCAAACTATAACGTTTAAGGTCAAGCGTGTTGGATTCAGTCGCGCAGCTTATTTCAGATGACAGCAGCTAATTATCTTGACCTGGTCAATTTTCGAGTTTTGAATTTGTCGTTTCGACTAACATTTTTAATGATGAGCTTTTAATTTCACAAACCGAGTCAGTCATATTATTATTATTAGTTTTATTTGTATTCATTACCTTTTCCTAATTATTAATTAAACTAATTATTTGTTTTTAAATGATGCATCCCCAGTTTATATAAAAACTAAAAAACGGTGAAAGCTAACTAATTAACCCATTTGTTTTAGAATAATAATAATAATTAAAAAGTGAAACAAAAATCTGGTGAAACATATTCTCTCTCTGTGTATAACATACTTATACATACATACTTATCAATAGAAACAGTGAAATCAGAAAAAAACTTGTCCACATTAGTAAGCTAGCTATGTAAAATTAGTTAAACGTAGGGTTATATAAATCGCTAGCAATTTAGCTAAAAAAATATTACGCTAAAGTTGATAATTATGATATGATAATTGTGTATACTGTAATAATAGAATTTAAGGTATAAAAAAATTAATGAAACAAGTGAAAATGTAGCTTTCATGTGAGTCGTCGTTCGTTCGTGTCTGTCCTAAAAACATACAAAAAAAATTGGTATCATCATCAAAAACCATAAGCGAGATAAAAAGATGCAGGAAGAAATCAAATAGGGATATAACTGGTGTTGTCGATTTCGGTAAAAAAAAATGACGATGATGATGATACCAAACCTAAAATCTAACGTTTTCAAATCAAACTATATAGACACCTTAAAAAGCAGGATAAAAAATCATTCTATTTCTTCATATAAAAGTATGTATTTTTAGGTATGTAAAACAACGTAGAAAAAGGATTAATTAAATTGAGCATAAATACGGCTAATCATTAACAATTTTATTAATTATACATATATATGGCATCACATATCCCTTTTGAATAAAAAAAACAGTTATTAAAAGTAATGTTTTATTACTACCTAAATTAAAAAAAAAATATCTAATAGGAATATGGCAGGATAATTTAGAGGAAAGAGGGAAAGGGACGAAAAGTTTGAGATAAAGAAAATAAGAAAAAAGTGTCATTCATCCAGAAAGAGAAATAAAAGATCAAGTCAGTTGTGAGGTAGGGAAGAGGCAACAAAAAAGAAGGTTATTATATCACTGTTACATCCAAATTAGGCTACAAAACTGATGAAAAATGAATCTTAATTCGATCTTGATTTTAATTAGTTTCAAAATTGGCATGTTTATTGACTTACCTATGTAGGAATCGTAGCCGTCACCAAAACTGAAAACAGGTTTCTAATAAATAATCCTTTTCCTTTTGAAATCAAAATTTAGACACAGCAGGGAAGTAAAAATTAGAACAATTTTACAAGAATTAGCTAAAAGAAACGTTAATACTTTAAAACAAATATGATTACCACATTGGCTTAGGAAAAAAGGCAAGTTGAATTTGGATGATATAAGTAACATGATATGAATATGATGATGATGATAAGCTATAAGATAAGGATGTGTATGTTACAAGTAATTATAAATGTGCGATATATAATTATTAATTATTATGAAATAATTAATTGTCTTATGAGTTCTAACAAGAAATACAAGTATTTGAATACATTCCATAAATATATATATTATATTAAATATTAAATATGAATTATTTACCTTAAATATGAATAAATTACTATCGTGTGAAAAACATAATTTTAACATGACTTTTAATGAGAGAGAGTTGGCGATGATGATGGAAGGGAAAACTATTGTAAAAAAATGTATCATCGTATATTATTATACACTACGTCCTGTATCCCAAAATGATTGAATAAATCGTGTTAACTTATAATAAAAAAAGTGATGGTGGATTTTTTGGTGAGTTTTTATTTACATAAAAAATTGACGGAAAGCACAATTAAAGTTAGGATTAGGATGATTTGCATAAATAGATACATAATTTAATTATTGGATTGCGAGTGGTTGTTTGTTGGTCATTAATCGTTTCTAACAATGGGGAAGCGGGGACAACAGGAACACCAACTGATTGGGAAGAATCTGGAGTTGAATTTTGGAGGAAGTTTAGTGGAGGGTCGGTCAGCAGGTCCGGGTAACAAGAGGGGATTTTCCAGTTTGAAGGTCACCGGAAGGAGGGTTTCCGTGTTGAGCCAGTGACAGGAATAGCCGGTGTATTGGCCGGGTCCCATTCCGACGCAGGTGCAGTGGGGATCCTGCTTACAGGCGATTTTGAAGGTGGGCTTGATTAGTGGGGCAATCTGGAACAAAATCAAAGAAAATGAGTCCGAATTCAAGTTACGTTTGGTAATTACGATTTAAAAACAATTAAGAAGGAAACTTACAAGCGGGCCATCTTCATTGCATCCTTGCATCTCACAGCTACACCCAAATGGATAGATTGAAGGAGGGATTCCCACGTCCGGCGGTCGCGGTACACAGCTTCCTCTGCAGGTGGGGCCGCACAGGAAATCGGATCGGTTGAAATTAATCCCTTCTCCGAAAATTTGCTGAAGGAAATCGGATCCTCTTTCTGCACCCTCGCATTCAATCATCCCCAAGTGTCCCATGCTGAATGGGAGGGTTGTCCGAATCATGCCATTGCTGGGAGGGGCAGGAGTTGCCGCAGCAATTGGGGCTGATGGTTCGGGAAACTTATTGCTGCTGTCGGGAGTGGCTGACGCTGGTGCACTTGAAGCGAGTGCCACTTCATCCCCAGGTTGGTTTAAAGCAACGGAGCCTCCGTCGGTTAGTAAAATCAACGAAGCACATATCTGCAAACAAATCAATTTCGAACCTGTTTTTATTTCAAATCTTCTTTACTATTTTGGTTGTTACAATAAAAAATTATAAAAATATCGAGTAACGTTTTTGCGAACCGCTTGACCGAAACTTACCAGTAATATTCTGATGAAAGTTAATATAGTCCCTTCCGCCATGATTTGATTTATGTGGCTACAGTTCTAACGACTTATCGAAAGTATGACTAAAAAGTAACGTAACTTATGAAAGATTTGTTAGCTGGTTTCCTCTATCCAGCCTGGATAATTGTACAGAGCCAAACTATACTGGTTTGATTGAAGTCATGTCGGGTTTTATACCCAGCCGTGCGCTTTCTCTACTATAAGATGTTATTCAGTGCTATGCTGTTTCACTTTTTACAAGAAATTCCAGTATACAGTTCATTTGCATATGGTTTTGATATGAATGGGAGGAAGAAGAAAAAACAACCCCATTAGGGATAAGAGCCTGTGTGAAAAAAAGAGAGAGCAGATGATTGTAATAATGTTGGGTCCCATGTAGCCTTGAACTTGACCTACAAACCTTTTCCTTCCTGATCCAGAACCCAGACCCAAGCCTATACACATGTCTTAAAGGATGCATACTAATAATACGATGTAACTCAACCAGATAAACGGAAGCAAATATGACGGTGACGAGTTCCAGGTTTACTGTACTTTTTTAATTCAAGTTGTATCAAATTGCACATTGATGAATGTTTTATTGTCATTTGTCAAACCTTTCTCATTTTCTGCTATGCATACAGAATAATTTATTTTAGAAGGTAAAAGTGAATAATTATTGTTAATAAACGGGATTACTGTCAGGAGATTTTCCTTATTGCAAGGCAGCATGAGGTGCGGGGCAACATGAACACCACCTTATTGGGGATCTCTCTGGAGGATAGCCGTGCTGCAGCTGCTCCAGGAAGGAGATTGGAAGATTCGTGTTGAGATTGATCCAGTTGCACAAGTAGCCTCTGAGTTGTCCGGGTGGTCCCATGGATGCGCATGTGCACCTTTCATCGGGGACGCAGGTCAGTCTAAAGATGGGTTGAATTAGGTCGGTCACCTTTTGTAAAAAATCAATAAAAAACCAAACAATATTTTATCAGAATTCTAAAAAAAATCAGCTGAAATTGAAAATATT
The DNA here is from genome assembly GCA_034696905.1 of Lepidocyrtus violaceus. NCBI lineage: Eukaryota > Metazoa > Arthropoda > Collembola > Entomobryomorpha > Entomobryidae > Lepidocyrtus > Lepidocyrtus violaceus. The sequence goes on from JAQGAI010000902.1 coordinate 11,129, forward strand.
TAAATTTACAAAAATAACTTACAATTGGTCCATTGGCATCGCACCGGTTGGGAGCACAACGGCATCCAAATGGGTAGTAGATGCTGATGGGAGCCTCCCCCAAGCCTTGAGTTACGACGCATTCCCCACCACATGTGGGCTGGCAGAGGTAGTTTCCCCCGACGTCAGCTCCAGGGCCCATAATCCTCTCGAAAAAGTCTCCTCCGAATGTGTGGTCCAGTCCGGCGCACTCAATCAGTCCGAGTCGACGTACGACGAAGGGGACCACGGCATGGTACAGCTGGGAACCGAGGGACCGTCCGGTCACATTGTTGGACGTGAGCTCTGGAAGAACTGTCCGGTTCTGGTTGATTATCTGGGCGTCCAAGGAAATGGGCTCTGTGACCTCCACAGCGGATGTTAGGGAGATCCCAACCTAATTTAAATAAATTGAATATAGAATGTGGAATTAGAATTGAAACTGTAACTTAAACTGGTAGTGAAACGAGATTTCCTGAAAGTGATTTTTTCTTGCAAAAATTACCAAAACAAGTAGAAACTGAGCTGGAGACATTTTAGCCAGAATTTTGAAATAATTTTGTGTGAAAGTTCACCACAACCCGACAAAAATGAAGTGGGTTAGGGAGCACTCCTGCTCCAGGGTATTTATATGCTCTCATTTTTCCAAAGTTCGTTTTACTACCCAGCGTAACATTCACAAAAGCTTCAGCTTCAGTTGCATTATTACATTAGCATTTTGTGCCCATCCATAATATTATTATTTTCGGCTACTCCAGTCCATATCTAAAAATATTGCTCCTCATCTCCTCCCTTCGTCCATTCCTGTTTACTTTCGTTTTCATACGACCCCTCTTGTTTTCAGTTTGTCTTTAGGTTCCTTTGTAACGGTTCTCCTGTATTTTTTTAAGAACTTGATGAATCCAGTATAAAAAACAACTTCTCAAGAGCTAAAATGACATCCTCTCGAATTCAAAGGAAAGGGAAAGTCCCTTTCTTGTTTTTCTCTCACTCACCCACAAACAAAAAAATCAAAACAAAAACAAGTTGGGAAACCTTCGGACCTTTCCAACCCAAGCGAGAGTGGGTACTCTTATTAAAAGGGTCCTTTTAAAAAGATGAAGCTAGATCAAAGGAGGATGCTTAATGCTTATATTGCTAATGTTAAAAATGATATTTTTGCTTTTCTTTCTTCCTTAACTCATAATGTGGAGGAACCTTGAACTCCACTGACCCACATTCTGTACTCCAGTCTTTTGGCCTTTTTCCTAAAACACAAAGAAAGTGTACAAAAAAAAATGAAAGTGAAATGAAAAATGTGTAGTTGAGTCAGATTGGTAGGTTATGCATAAGCGTAGTAGTAGGAGTTCATAGCGCTTGCTCTTGCTCTAACCATTGAGGACACTGCTGGAAGAAATGGATATAAGTACTTTGCAGACCTATGTTGTTATGATAAGGGTGAATAAGGTGATGATGATGAGGATGATACTAAGCAACTGTGGAAGAAACATAACTTGCGCTACTCCGTTACCATGATTTTCAAGGCACTTTTTTAATGTAACACTGGATGCCATGCCATATCTTGAATGCAATATTTAAATTTAAAAATTAATTAATTACAAAACATAAAAAATAAAAATTCCCAAAGACAGATCAAATCTGCATTCCCCCGTCTTATATACATAGCCATATGCAGATTCAATGATTTATCAAAATTAGGATTTTGAAATGTATCCGTCTGTTGATAAAGACGACGAAGGACTTGGACGGGAAGTTGAAAATCTTGAGGTACAAACTCACAACCATTAACATTCAGTCATTCAGCTCATTAAAATAGCGGTGCTGTTACCACATTTGCTTTACGAGCTGTCACCAAAACATCTACTGATATTTCTATCCCTTGTTTCCTTCCAGGTTCAATTCTTGGACAACTGTATGGAGGACGCATACGCGGCGGCCCGAGCAGCACACTACAGAATGGAGGACTTTAATCCGGCGGTCCGTGCATCCGACTACGCGGCGGCCCGTGCATCAGACTATAGGATGGAGGACGCCAAGGCGGCGGCCCGTGCAGCAAATTACCAGCTGGAGGACGACTCCCGAAATAACAACCTGACGGGGCCGAACTCTCGGAGCAGATCTCCCAGCCGATCCCCATCCCGATCCCGACTGCCCCAAAGCACCAGATCCAGATCCTACCTCAACATGAACGGGATGAAGCAGCAGTACAGCCAGCGAAGCAGCAGCTTCTCCTACGCTCCAAAGTGCTATCCCGGCAAACAGTCGGCTCGGGGAGATCAGCCGGAGAGGCTCCGGAAGGAGAACAGCTTTTACGATGATGAAGACCAGCATGCTTCAAAGATCCCGATTTACGGCTCCAAGTCCAAGTGGAACTCCCCCAAATCCGATGAGAGCTTCCGGTCCGTATCGTCCAGGACCCCTTTGAAAAACTCCTCCCGGATGCAGACCTACATTACCACTCCATCCGTTTCCAAAACCGGACAGAATGGACAAGGCTCTCGCTACGGTTCTAAGATCCCTCGTGCCGGCGGCTCAAAGTGCTCCACTCCGGGACAGCTCACCCGGGAAACCAGCAAGGTCCAGGAAGCCTTCATCAAGTGCTATGATAACCTCCTCCCCGTCGAGAACAACAACAACCTGGCTCATGCAGCGAGTAATAATGGAGTAGTATCGTCATCACAAGGAGCCTGGAGTGGGTCTAGGATCCCTTCGCGCTCCGCCTTGTCCAAGAATGCTTCCGCCGCCGGGACTCCCAAGAGGCGGATGTCGAGGGAGGTGAGCTTTGACGTGACGATGGAGGTGAACCGCTCCATGTCCCGCCAGGACTTTATACAGAGCGTCGATAATCTCGTCGTGGCCATGAAGCACAGGGGAGTTGACGAAGCCCACAAAATGGTGGAGATGGACAAGACCATCGATCAGCAGCAATCGTCCCAGTATAACCCGACGCGAGATGACTATATTAACCATAATCTGGGAGGAAGAGCAGTCTATGACTATAGTAATCAGCAGGGGGGAGCAGCAACCTATGACAAGTTCGAGGTGGCAGCCAACAAATCCGCGGAGCAGTGGAAGGAAACAGTCAGCGGCACATATGAGCATGGCCCCGCCGCACCCGAGAACAAGCCCGGGGAGCACGGTCCCTACTACGATTATGATTCAACGGAAGTCAATGGAAACTTGCACAGCCAGTGTCCATCCACCCATCCCATAGTGGCCACGTCGCCATCCGTGAGGTCCATCCCATTGGTGGGGAGGGTGAGGAGCACCACCCTGCTGGGGACCATTCTCTCCGAGTGTGACATGAGGACGAGGAGGAACACCGTTACGAACCTGATCCTGGCCGGGACCCTCATCCTCCTGTTCGTCGGCCTTGTGAGACATACCAGTACTAGTTCCCCGCACTATTAAATCCTCCTCCTCCCTCCAAATCCACTCCATTATGTACTTGATGTATTTGTCTCCATTTTTTGATCTTTGCTTCCTAAATTCCGCTAACTAACCTATAAAAACTATATGTTTGTCTGTATGCCTTATACAAATATTTGAATTCTGAAAAACTAACTGATGATGCTAAATTAAAAAGTATCTTGACTGTCAACCAAAAAAAAATGGTGTTGAGTAGCTGTCCACTTCCATTTGTTAACTCTAGTTAGATTAGATTAACTTACTAACTAATAAGTTATATTATGTTAAATATTTACCTACATTAGGGCATGGCACATACCTTTTGTAACTCAAGTAGTTCAATTTAATTGAGGTATAATCAGATGAAGTATGCAATTAGTTTTTTTAATCAATCAATCAATCAAACTGATTTACTTATTTATTTTAGTGTGTTAATTAAGTTATGTGTCAATCATATAATTAAGCGCAAACAAGATACTCGAAAGTGTTGCATCGAATCTCCTGCCCTCCGAAAGTGGCACAGGCGCCAGCGGAATGCATGTACTTGCCCGGAGTCCAGAGATTTCTCCCGTCGATATTCAGCTCGCATTTGATGACATACAATGGCTCCCTCTCGTTTGACCTTCCACCGGGAACAGCATAAGCGGGAATCCCGCCACCCTGTCTCCATTGGAAGTTGGCCCCATTGGGATTGGTGAGGACTTCGATGTGGGCTCCGGTCTTGGAGTGCTCCTGGCCCCTCCAGCCCACGTGGCATTCCTTCCGACCGGCATGGTACTTTCCGGGAATGATGTCCCCTTCATGATAAGCCCTGCAACTGTAGAGGGCGTCCCCATTAGCGTCCGTTCCGATGGGGACCAGGTTGCTCAGCTGGTTGTTGCTGTTGACGTAGCGATAGCCTTGGCAGCCTTGGTTGCAGCCGTACATTTCGTTCAGGATTTCCACGTCGAGGACGCCGAGGGGGCCTCCAGAGCCGCATTTGGTGACGCCGGGCTGCTTGGGCTGGAAGCAGCCGTTGTAGCATTCCCCTTCGTAGTGCTCGATACTGACGTAGTCGTAGAGCTTGTGGAGGCCGCGGTTGAAGTCAGGGCCGTCCATGCCGTGAGGCTGGCAGATGGCTGTGTTGAAGCTGATCCATTCATCCCGGTCACGACGGGTCTGCTCGTGGCCCATGCAGAGGGTGTGGCCGAGTTCGTGGACCATGGTCCCGGCGTTGACGCAGCTGCCGCCGAAGCGGGCGAACTGGGGTCCTTGGTTCATGCAGACGACGGCGACTCCGCAGGTGTTGGGATCGTGCTCGATGTCCACCCAGGAGCCGTGGTGGTTTTGCTTGGGGACGAAGCGGATGCAGGTGGCATCGTGGAAGGTTTGGATGGCGAGGGCTACTTGCTCACGTTGGTATTGGTCGAAGGTGGGATCCAGAGTGTAGGGGACTTCGGCGTTTGTCCAGAGACGGGGTCCGAAGCCGGGCATGGGTCGGATGGGCTACAACAACATTTAGTAAAATTAATTAAAGTGGTATGGTATGCAAATTAACTTCCATGATTTAAGTAAATCTTACCTCTGTGAACTTAGGTAAGGGCAAGGCGGATGTGTTGCTGATTGGGATGGTTGAGCCCCTCACTTTTGCGAACTCTTCAGCAGTGATGTAGTTTGGCCTTTCATTGCGGATATTGCCTATTTTAATTAATTTAAACAATATTTTAATTATTTTGCAATTTTATTTACATTTTTAAGCATGCATAAATTTTCTTTAACTTTGGGTTTACCTGCGGAGGCAACCGCACAAAATAGTGCGACTACAACAAGAACCTTCATTTTGCTTGATTTTTTTTCTGTAATTGTCTCTGAAGGACAAAATATTACTCTAATACTTCCTCTTCAAACAACATGGACAACTAATTCCACTAATTGCTGGAGTGTTAGTTAATATTGAGAATGGAAGATCTGCTTGTTATGCAACTCATCAATTTTTATCGTTCAAGTGGAAAATGTAGGTAGGTAATTAATGAATTTGTCATTTTGTCAATCAATCCTTTATTCCGTTTCAAACTACGAAAGGCATATATACTATTTAGTAAGTAAGTGTCTGTGCCAGTGTGTTATCATTTTGCACTTGACATTGACATTGCCTAATACAAAGTCCGATGTTTGGCATCGCGTATCGATCAATCCTTTAAGCACGGAACATTTTCACCTGCATTCCAATGCTGGCTAATGTACTCGTAACAGAAACATGTTGACTATGAAACGTCCGATGACACTTGATGTGTTTGTGCTTCGTCCACAAATGGTAACAACAAGTGGAGTATGTATCACCGTTATATATATTTTATATATTTGCTTATTCTGGAAAAGAGTCTGGACCTTGAACCGAATACGCTATG
>JAQGAI010000903.1:0-16939 GCA_034696905.1 Lepidocyrtus violaceus
TGGAATATTTTTTGTTTTGGAACTTGTAGGTCAGTCGCTGCTTTGCTGTTGGCTTCCGGCAACCTCTACTTCCGAACCTAACAACCCAAATAACTCAATATAGTTACCTAATTACAATTTTACCCACTTAAGAATTGTGTCCCGAACGTCTAGGGAGAGGTTCCTACGTGTTCTGTCTCAAACGAGAAGGAAGGATTAGTGTGATTAGTGGTTTTTTATAAAATAAAAACAGAGCCACAGTAATGTAAACGGAGAAAGTAGTACATGTTTAAATATCAAGTATGTAAATGCATTTTAAATACATGTCCATGCGGAACTGATGAAATACAACTTAACATTAATTCCATTTAGATATTTGGTTGTTTATCCCCTTATTGAAAAAACTCCTCCAAATTTGGGCTATGATTTTATAAGAATCAAGTCCAAAATTTGCTTTCTCCGGAACAAAACGGCAACATACCAACGAGAAACGGAATTGACATCAATTATATGTTATTTCAATTACATTTTGTATTTTTTAATATAGGGATGTGTTAAAGGCTGATCCATCAGTTGTGGATTTAAATAAAATGGGACCTCAATACTACCAGGCCGGCTTGCAGCTTTGTACATTACCAAGTGAAGATGGAGGGAGCGTGTCGGAGACGCTACCGGAGGTGAGACAGTAACTATAATTAACATGTTAAGAGTTAGTTCTGTTGTGAGGAGACGAAGTATATTTTAGTTATTTCGGTAATTGTTGTTTTATTGCCGTTATACATTTGATAATTTTAAAATGCGATATTCTCCGTTTCCATTGCAGGTTTTACAAAGACGGCTGATTGGAATGTTTGATGCCTACTCTCTTAATCGTGATTTGAAGTCAACTGACGACTGTACCTCTAATAACGTAGGAAACACGCTCCGATTTCATTACATGGATCCTTTGGAAGTGAAACTATTTAATGATTCGAAACGCTCATCACAAGAGCTAGATAGTTGGTTAAGGAATTAACAATAATTTAATTTTTTAGTAATGTAAGTAAAACGTAAACCTATCAAAGTCGAACAATATTATAAATACATAATAATCTAGATGTGCGAAGTGTTTGAATTACACTGTAATATGTTAAGTTAATCCCATTCAGTCAGTATCCTGCTGCCCCGTTACTGTTATGAACATTCCTAATATTCCTATTTCTTCTTTCGTTTGATTAAAGTCAATTAATTTAAAGCATTATATTTAAATTCAGTATATATGAAAGTTATATTTATTTTTGTAACTTTCAGTCTTTTTCATGCATGCATGGTAAATCGGGATCCGAGTTAATTTTAATTTACACATCATGAAAATCCCATTTCCTGGAAATTAATGAGACGTTAGGGAAAGCTAAAGCGCTAGATTTTTTTGACTTTCCCCAACAACAACCCAACAGCCTCCTCATATAATATATGCATTTATAATCTTAACAAGACAAAGAGATTAAACAATAGATCATCAAGACCAACTCTTCCCAACAGCCACAACTGGCATCCGTCCAAACTCCTTTTTTGTTGTTGCTGTTGTTGGAAAACATGAGCCTTTCTTTCACTCCTCCGTGTTCTGCTGATTCTGTTCTCTACGTTTGCTTTGTATTATTGTTGTTTAAAGGATACTTTGCTACAATGCGCTGCAATAATGCATGATTTTATATACATGGACAGGGAGTAAGTATTAACTAGAGAGAGAGGAGGGGGATGGAGATGATATGATGGAGCCATCATGGAGCATAGATGAATTCCCGAGGAAATACTTTAACATGTAATGTGAAAAAACCAGTTTCTGCCTTAGAGACATTGTATAAAATTTGTTTAAAAAACTGATCCAACATTGTTGAGTTGGTGTAGTAAAAGACTGCAGTCTTGGTTTATCTCTCGACTCGACTTACTTTACTTTACGTGTAGAAGAATGCGACAGGATATCCAGCTAAAAAAAAGGGCTCATATTTGATGGGCTTAGGCTTAACAGGAAAAAAAATAACACCCGCAGATAGATGAAAACAAGTTGGTTGGGATTGGGATGTTGTTGGATTGCATGTACATGCCTATGGTTTTATATCATCCGCACTCCCTCATCCCATACTAGGAAAAAGGAAACGATTTTGTATATTAAGGCATATAGGTAAATTAATGTTATTATGTTCATAAGGATCTTTTGTTTGACTTTGACCATCCATCCCTATTCTAGGAAGGGATATGATATGGGTAGTAGTAGTAATGTTCCATTGTACATAATAATTTTTTTTTTCACTGCCTCCCTCTTCCATATCGTCGTATCCCAGTATAAGTGCATGAGCTCCTTGAGCCATTCCAACTTCCAACAATTACAATAATGAGTTTTTGGCATTAAGTTCACTTTCCAACAAATTAGCATAGCACATGGCTACAGAGATGGATTTGGAATTTAAAAGGAGCTGAGAAGTTGTGACATTCCCAATTGCATTCCGGTGTACCGTGATATTATTTTGAGTTTCAAGGAGTAGAATAATATATCAAAGTTGGAGCAAGTAAAGTAAGGCTCGTTCGTACGTGGAACATAGTCGTCTTGTTTCCATCTACCAAAGATTGGAGAAGGAGGAGTTTTATAGTATGACATCGAGGAAGGAGCTGCTGGACGACTATTCCCCCAGCGCTCCTCCGTCTACGGGAACGCTGCATAAACCTCGGAGAGCTAAACAAACATCGCCTGTTGAAACAAAGGAGCTCCTACTTCCAAGTAAGTGCGCTTGAAAATTCATGGGCCAAAAATTTGCATGTGTTCCCTTCTAAAATGAGTTGCTACAGTTTTGTGAACTTATTTCCTTTGACTTTTGAACAATTAATAATAGCCGATATTAATGGTTATGTATGGTACGCACCTGTTTAATTTCTTTGGTCAACTTGCCAAAATTGATTTAAATACATAATCCATAGAAGCATGAGCCTCTAATTATTATACAGTGCATCACCTTAAATACATTGATTAATAAAAAACTATCAATTCACAACATGATGTAAACAATTTATATTTCATTCCACTATAAAAAAAATGGTTAGCTGTCCCTGTTCCATGGCTCACTATTCATTCATCGGTTTATCCCATGGAAATCTCCGTTTCTAATTATCTGATTCACTCAATTTATTTTTAAAGAGATTCACAAGCAAGTAGCTAACTCATTCATCATCACTCTACAATTGGGTCAATTCATGAGGAAGCCTCTTGGGATTGCGATTGCCCACAAGATATTTTTTTTAATTTAATGCGGTCCAATCAGGATCTCTTCTAAAACCGCGATACAAACCATTCGGAAAATATCAGCCTAAGCTGCGGGACAGTGTGCTAAATATTATGTACTTAAAGAGTTAGTCCGGGAACCTACAGATTTTTTACCCACCTATGTACTAAATACCAACGAGGAATAGAGATTATTATGGCGGTACATAATGTATTCGCTTTTTTATTTTCACACATAGGCTAATATGTGCACTCGAGCATAATAAATCACCGAAGGACAGTATTTATCTTTGTTGCCAAAATGATCCTCTCAAGCTTTCCTTTTCACTTACGATGAGATGTTTGTGGAGCATAAAAAATATTACTGATGCTCTGCTCATTTCCGTTTTAGGAACATGAATGGGATCCGCTTTCTAAACTTCGTGCGGAAAATGAAAAGGCGACTTCGTTGCTAATGCTTGTAGTTCAGGAAGGAGTCGTTTTTTTTTGCCACAGGAAGGATTTAATAATGCATAGCACAAAATCGCTCACTTTTTTTTGCTGTCACTGTTTATCATAATATATGCAATATAGCAAGTGATATCAAGGAAAGAAAGCCATTACTTGCTCCATTCACACCTAATAACCCTGACCGTGTTCTTATTACATTAAGTAGGTTTGACACTGAAACATGATATTCTTAAAAATCTAAATTTTCCGCACTTACTCAAACTGACAATGAGCAACCATACAAATAATTAACAGATCAAAGCATTATGTGAACATTTAACTTTCCCGGTTAAAACAAAGAATCATTTTTTATTTTATTTTATAGATAGACAGTTTTTTTTAATAAATTCCATGCATAAAATTTGAGTAGGCAAGTGTAATACGCAAAGACTACATAATATTCATACTCCAATTCATACAGGCCACTTTCGCAATTCATGCTAATTTGTCAAGATTTTTTATACACTTTTCTGACTGAGAGTCTTGTGCTCAATGTGAAGGAATATTCATCGGGTCGGGTCGTCGGGTGTTTATTTGAATGTATTAAATTCGTACATTTGAGAGGATTCTTGAATTCTCTTGAGAGTTTTTTTTTGATGCTGCTAGGACGATAAAAAAGATACGTTGTTACTCTGCCAGCAGACGGGATATTTATTGTGTACAAAAAGTGTCACTGCGAGATGCTAGGATTCTCGGTGTTCCTCCGCCATTATCTTAAGCCATTTTATTCTCTGATACACAACGGGAGCATCTTTTTAGCAGCGGAAAGGGCATGCTCTTGTCGGTACATTAGTTTATAAAACGGCGAGTGATGGGAACACCCCCAAAAATTTTCATTTAGAAATTCTTCGGATTCATTCAGAAGCAATTCAGATATTGTTCATGCAGTTTATAGATATTTAGAGACAACCTACCTAGCAGCTTTCACCGGGCTTTAGTAAAATGGGCATTGATTTGAGCTAAAACTGTTTGTAAGTCGTTCCCATATTTTGTTTTTCACTAAACCTCTCAATTTTCCTAGTCCATGGCTGTATGGTGCCCATACAGGAAGCGAAAGTTCATTCATTCATCTTAGACTACGAAACTGAAGTGGTAATGTGAGGTCGTGTTGTGTGCCATGTGAAATCCTAGAATGACACCATAATTGAATAAATTAGTTAAATAGTTAGTTATAAATTTTAATAAAATAAATATTTTAATAATATTATGTCCAAAAAGTTGAAGAAGAGTTCGTTACGATACACTGCTAGGAGGAGTAAAAAATGTAAGTGCATAAACTGTGACATTCGGTTATAAATCCGGATGAATTGCATAATAGAAATATTTGATATATGATTATGATATTTGCATACTGAATCCTAACCAGCAACAATTGGACAATAATTATTTAAGTTTGTATTTTTAATAATATACTTTTTTTTATGTTTTATTTGAACGATGAAAAGGTAGTCTATAACGTTAATTTCATAACTTTTCCATATTTCTCCTGGTTTAAATACACTTTTTCACTTTCTTATACTTCAAGAATATTCACATTTAACTATTTCAGAATTTAGCAACTTTAAAACTAACTTTGCTTTTGTATTTTTGTACTTAATTCCCGACTGCCTACTTCCTGTGTGGAACTCCGTAACGCTTTGATGAGGTAACTTGTTGTTTAACGACTTTCCAATGTCCATTCATTAGACGAGAAATTGTCGAATGAAAAACAAATTTAATTTGAAATGAACTTTTGCTTATTTTTCATTTCAATAAGCATTTTGTCGCTGCGTAATTAATCCTTGCAGTGGAATTAAATCGATGTTGATTAGTTTAATTGGCTTCCCTATATTAAACGTCCTATTCAGCAGCACGTCTTACCTTACCCCGTTGAGAATAAAATAGAGTAGGTATGTAATTAAAGTAGCACATGGAGAGCGTATATATTACGTGTGTTCACTTTTCATATGGAGCCATGATCATGAGCCAAAAGTACATGCTTATATAACTCTACAAGTGTGCAATGAAAAAACTTGCAGCGATTTAGTCATCGGCCTCTCATCTGCAATTCTCTGCATCAAGAAAAATCAGAAACAATTTTTCTTTGAAAAAAATAAAAATACTATCAAAGCCGGAGTAATGGACAACATAGTTTTCCAAACAAGAGGGCACTTTGGAACATTTGTCTTTTGTTCAGAAGAAAAACTTGCTAAATATGTATATGGTAAAATGCAAGGATTTTCCAAATGTGGGAAGGTAATCTAAATATTTAATAAAATCCCGGAACTGGAGCTTTCGGTGTAATTTCTTGAAAGTTCATCCATGCGAAAAAAAACTCTGTTTACATGATATTATTAACATTGAGATGACTTCATTTTTCTTATGCCGGTGACAGCCAACAGCAAAAAGTTTCTACTACACTTGAGCTGTTTGTTATGTAGTTTCTCAGCTCATATACCTTACTTACTTACTCTAAAAAAATCCACATAATTTATTTATAATTTTGCGAACGCATTATTTTTTTAAATTGGCATGTCCAGAATAATCTGTTTAGAGATAACTCTGTGCATATATATCATTTTATGTATTCAATAAATAATTGTTTCAGGTGAAGATGGGGACACTTTGCCATCAGCACCGCCACTGGATATTTTGGAGAGGGTAGCAGGATATGAAAATCTTTCGTTTGATGCAGGTGAGTTTGTTTCTCACTTTGCCCCATGCAATGGGTGCTTCGCTAATAAAATTATTTATTTATTCTCTTTCAATGAATACATTGGGGAAAATAATGATTGTTGCATTTTTTGTTAATAGTTTGCATTCCACCACCTGAGCCATGCATCGGAGACTTTGATATGCTGGATCCAGAACAACAACTCTTGGGCACGTGGGCTCCGTGCCCGGAATATAGCTTACGGACTATTTTGCCTCACTCATACCAAGTAAGTTGCATGTTATTGTGAGTCCTCCTATATTTGTAATGTTTTAAATAGTTTTTGTAAGCAATATCCATTTTTTTAACCTTGAATTCATTTAAATGAATTGACGATACACGACACTATTTTTTTAAATTCTCATTTTCTCACGAATACTATTTTTTCATTTTCCTAGATAACAGAAGCGGTTGCTAGATCTTCTTTAATAGGATATGTTAAAAATCATTGCTGCTGGGGCGTTGGAGCTGCCCGGAATATGTCCGTGACATCAATCACTCAAAATTGTGCATATTATGTAAGTCACATTCAATGATTAACCATAATCATATCGTTTACACAATTTTAACACATGTCATACGCCATCATTTTAAAATACGATGAATGTTTGTTTGTTTGTTGGAAACTGACCGTGACTCTCTCCGAACTTGTGAATTGTAGTACGTTCTGCAAACTTTCACCGAGAAACGGGAGGCTAGATGGACATGGGCTCCGCACATGGGAGGGGAAGCGGACGGGCCAGAACAAGGGACGGCGCCCACTCCTTGGGATCTTCCTGCTACTCCAACCAAACCTTTTCAGTCGGAAGTGAAAGTGATTGAGGTAAAATATAAAAATCAGCTAAAGCTTACGTTTGACATAAACGGATTTTAAATGAATAAGTAAAAATTATCAACTGACTATTTTGAAATGTGCAGGTTCCTCACACATCTTCGGTTAAACCATGTCATAAATGCCGGGGTAAGAGATCTTTATGAGCGGTTCTTACAGTTTCTTTAAGTGTTGCTGTGCACATTCCAGCAAACAAATTATAACTTTACCTATATACCTAACCAACATGGGTGGATATTTATCGATTTTATTCTTATTTTAAATTTAGGTGCTGGAACCTTATCATGCCCAACTTGCCACGGGAAGGGATTTACACGATGCTTATCTTGTCAAGGTGAATCCGACGGTTGGGTGTTGGGCACTGAATCCCGCGAACGCTGCCTATTATGTGGAAGCTCATCACATGGAAGTGGACGGCAGGATTGCAACCGGTGTGGTGCTAAGGGTCGTGTCTCATGTCCAGTTTGTCAGGAAAGGGGACAGTTAAAATGCTTTATTCAGTTGACCGTGACATGGTAGGCCGGCTAGTAATTAAAACGTGGCTAATTTGAAAAACATCTTTCCTTAAACAATCCGCATAATTAAAACCCAAACCTGCTAATAATGACGTTTATAGGAAGATGAGCTTCGGCGAGTACATTACCGGCGGCAGTGACATTCCTCAGGACCTCTTGAAGCAAGCCGAAGGGCAAACTGGACTGGAAGAAACCGGTATCCGCGTAGCCCCACTCCCTTCTGATATCATCGCTGATGAGACTCTTGCAATGGCCTCTGCTCAACTAATCAGCGAACATATACAAATGACTTCCGAAGCCTTACTTCTAGCTCAGGTTAATATTTTATTTTTGCAAATAGTGTAACTAATCTATTCCGTTCTCTTCTCAACAAATTGATTATTGAGATGAAGGTTCCGGGTTTAATTATATACCTTGTTTGCAAAAAAAAACTTTCAGCGTCACCACGTCCGAGTGATCCCAATAACGACGCTAGATTTTCGCTGGAAGAACTTTGAAGGGACGTACTACATATACGGCTTGGATAATAAAGTACACGCTCCACAGTATCCTCAAACATGTTGCTGTGGCTGTACCATACTGTAAAACGCTTTAATAAACAACATTACACAATCTCTAAAACTTGTTCATTTAACAGTATAAAAGACAGTAAATATATTATATAGAGTTATGCAACGGATGTTCTAACGACAAGGTAAAGTGACCTTGAATAGTCATACCAATTCTTTCCAATAATATTACTTCATTATGATAGATGATAAGATATGTTGCCTAGCTGATAGGCATTTTCTTAAATAACGCTACGGAGAAAATAGTTTCCCCTTCGCTGTTCCGTTAGACCATGTAAATAATGTCGTTCAAATCTAATTTATGCAATTTACATCACTTCTTGCCATTTTCCGGGATTCTGCAACTTGGTCAAAGTTAGCAAGTCTGTACTTTTCGATGTTGTTGTTGATAAGGTAGTACAGTACGTAGTAATGTAAATCTCCTCTTCATGTTTTTATTTATTTATTTATTTGTTGCTGTCAAATTATTTAATGTGAACTCAATGTATATTGACGGCTGGTAAGCATTTATATCATCCAACTTCGCAGAAACTCAAATAATGTGAATATTATTATTTAAGACTTTAAATTATTGACGCATTCATCTTTACTTATCCCGCAATGTATTATAGAAATATTAAATGAAGTGATGATTAGTACGCAGTTATCCAGGACCCTTAATTGTTTGTAGATACTCAATGGACAATATTTAAATTCAAACTATTTATTTTGATACCAATGCTTAAATCTATCATTTTCAGAGGGTTGGGCATTTAGAGTAAACCAAACCGAACTACTTTGTTGTATTTGATAAGCAATGAGCAAATAAAGTGCCATATTGTTGTTATTGTTAATTTATTGCAATCGTTACAAAATATCTAAATTGGAAGAGCAATTCTGCTTATTCCTCAAGTAATCAATTTATCTATGTATTTTACTCATGCAAAGTTCATATCCAGTCAAGGAGTGGGGGCGGCTTCAAAACAAGCTGTAACGTTAATCACAGAGACATCTTGTAAGTGATGCTCATTAACGAATGACGGTGTGCTAAAGGTTTTGACCAATTTCGTTAGGTGGCTCTTAAGGTAGCATTGAGAAACGGAGGGTAAGCTATTGTGGGTTTCATGAAAAAGTCTTATTCAATTCAAAATGTAACGATTGTTTGTACATGGTATGGTAACTGACATGAGTTACTTTGATTGGTAATTTTCCCCACAATTGACTTTCTGTATGAAAAAAGGGACTTACGTAAAATCCTATCAAGCTCCAATCTTCGATCAATCAATTTGAGACACACCATTCAAATTCAACATTCGAATTTCGATGGTGCTGTTTCAATTCTTGTTCAATTCAAAGTTCAAAGGTAATCTGAAACTTTTAAAATTCTGCCCTTTTACGGAAATAATGTAACATACATACTTATGATGATACTCCACACCTGGCGAAAATAGCATTTACACAAACGCTCAGGCTCTCCTAACGGAGGAAAGCGTTCCTCCAGAATACTGTAAAGAGTATTTCGAATCATATATCACCGGGATTGGAAACAGGATGGTCATTTTCTTCTTCCACGCCCAAATATGCATTCCTCCACTCCACTGCTGCATTGCACATAAAAAAGAAGAGAAGAAAAAAACTACGGTTCGCCTAGACTCATTGCAGTAGTAGTGGCCCCGATACTCCATGGGAATGGAATCCGGCAAGAAATCTCCACCAACGAACGAGACTTCCACCATTATGGCACAGAGTTTTTTTTTTGGTATGGTTTAGTTAGTGCGGTGGTGGTGAGATGTGGCACACAAGAGGAGACCTAGACACAACATGCCCAAACCCTTGATAAATATCTTAGAAATAAGTTCGTTCATCTTCAGAAGAGGAAGAAAAAAAATGCATGGAAATGGTGGGTAAGAAGAAGAAAGCAGAAAATGATCTCCTTCCTCTCTGATCCAGGGGTGATTGTAGTAGTAGTAGTAGTAAAAGGCCTGAAGTAAATGATACTGGTCTGGTCTGGTATGGAGGAGCTTTTTTTTGGAGTACAGTGAGTGGAGGAGCGGGTCCTTGTGGTGGAACATTTCTGTCCGTACAGCTCACACAGAAAAGGGACCACCAAACAACACAATCGGGGAAATAGTTATGTACCAATGTACATACCCACAGTGTAGTATGATGATATGATTATGGTATGATTCATGTAAAGGCATGAGAGAATGTATGTACATATGTATGATTTCATATATTATATAATAATATTCCGTAGCTCTTCTTAAGTGGAATTGTGTCGTCGTCGGCCAGCAAAAGGAGCGTGGTAGTGGTGGTGGAGTAGAAATGGTGCATATTGCACCACACCGTGATATTCTAAAATAGAACGTCGGTGATCCTATCATCACCGTCTAGCAAGAATTTCCTCTATTTATTCCTCAGCCTGCTGCTTACACGGCGTGGCGTGGCTGGGCGAGCCTACTAGAGCCGAGCTATATTGTTGAAGCATTGTAGTAGTATAATCATAGTAGTAGTAACTTTTTTTCCATGAGAGTAAGTAGTTTGTAAAGGGGAAAAAATCGATTTCATAATGCTCATTCCCACCCCTGCCCTGCTACTACAACTTCCTGTTTTTACAATGATGCCTTTTTTGGAGTTTCTTTTTTACGGGATTTTGTGCTAGAAAAAATTGTATTTCTTTTTCTTTTATTTAAAGAAGAAGTCTCACTAAACCAACCACAACAGATAGATGATGTTGATGTTGTCAATGCTCTTAAACAAGCAAAGTCAGAAAAGGACAAGATTACGGTAACGTCAGCAAGGTGGATTTAGATTTAGAATAAATATAGATGAAAAACGAGTCTTCTCTCTGGTCCTGGTTATGATAGATAACTTTTAAGTCAATAGGATTTTATTGACGAGTCTATTTGTATTGAGCTTCAATAAAAAATCGAACACTTTCCCAATGAATGAATATGTTGTCATTGGAGAGTAGATAGCGTCTGCTTCAAATGTAGGTTAGCTTAACCCAGAAACGGAGGGGGAAAGCGGAAAAGGTTGGGACTGGGAAGCGCTTAATTAGCTTATGCATAGAGGATCATACTTACCATGTCAGGATCATGATCATCAATGATCCAAGGTCATTATCTAATCCTTGTGCTATTTAGTAGTTATTGAAATACTGCTTAATGGTCTCTAGCTTGGCTTATTTTTTTTTAAAGTTAAATGAAAATTGCTGCGAATGACAGAAAAATATTTATCTTAAGCGGACATTTTCTATTATGCAATGTGAGATGATGACACTTTAAAAATCATCTATTTGCTTTAAACTCTCTTAAACCAATAAGTTTATTTCAAATTACTTCCGTGTCGATACATAGAAGGTTTTTGTATTAAGAAGTAAGTAGAAATCAACACTACATGAGTGTGTGCTGCATAATGATCATTATATTGGGGTAACGCAGCGTCCTAATTGGAAAGTTAGCTCGCAGTTCGCAATCTCAGTTTAGATATAGGCAAAAAAATATCAGGTACTAATGCTAATTGCTAATCGCAGTGATAAGTAATTTAATGCTAGTGAGTAGTAACGGTTGTACTCCAATGTACGTAAATTTGTAGCTTCGCCTCCGGTTCTGTCCAGTATTAACAAGATTGCATGGAAAGCCCACCACGAAAGAAACCAAACAATTTCATTTAACTTTAACGATGTGATAATATCATATGCGTGGAATATGTTTCCGTTTGGAGTCTAGACGCGAGACTGATAATTGTGACAAAGGAATAGAATAGGATTTGTATCATGTATTGCATTATGTATTAGGCTATGCTTAATATTTATGCGTTTTTGGTTTTGTGACATTGATGTCATGCTTAATTGCTATTTTTTACAACGCTAAATTTAACTTTGCTATTAGTGTGGCTTGCAGAGCAGTACTCGGCAATAGTAATGACATGATGGTTATAAAAGCCAAAAAAATACATGCAACATCAAACCCTCTTTTCATTACACCTGCATCAAAGATTAGCTGAATTTGTCATTTGCCCACTTTACCCCGTTCGCTATTTAGTCAAAATTAATAATTCATGATCTAACTGCATTTGTTCATGAAAATACTAGACGTGGATTTAAGTACAAACAAGTGCTCGTTGATGAAACGGGGAAGTTAGTAGCTGCTTTATTGAACCATCTAATTACAGAAGATTGCAAACTTCTTCTGATTAATAAACATGAAAGAAAATTAAATTCTCGTTTTCACCTAAATCCCAGCAAAACTTTCGGAAATTTCAAAGACAGTCGAAATATGGAGTACATAATAAAACAATGGAATTACAATTGTCCGATTGTTAACAATAATGGGAGGGCAGTTTGCATACACAAAAGCGTGCACTCAAAACCATGCACAGGAAAGTTTTGACAAAAAAACGCGATTAATGAAAAAGTTTTGCATAAAAAAAATTCATTACAAAAAAACGCTTGCAACGAAAATCGGTGATGGTGCAGTCAAAAACTTGCAATAAAAATTTACATAAATTAGAATGTCTTTTTTTCCTATTTTTATGTTGGCATCAGTCGCGTAACAAGCAATCTAAATGCCCAAGTGCAAATTTTTGCCGAGGCCCTTTGATTATGTGTAACAATTTTTTTTAGACATTTCCAGTTGTTTGTTCAATCGAAATTGTACAAAAAAAATTGTACAAAGCAGGGGCCTATTGTACAATTTTGATTTTTGTGTACAGTACAATGCACAGATTCGAGTCACTTTCCGTACATCCCGCTGTACTGAAATTTCAATGACTTTAGTTTTAGAGTGCCCCTGTCTCCATGGTAATTTTCGAATTTTTGGCGGGAAAGCACAAGTTCAGTACAATTTTTATGAACAAACAACTGGAATAATTAAAAAAATGTTTATGAACTTTCGCTTTGGACTGAAAATAATGTTTTGTTCAAAGTGAATGAACAAACATCTGGAAGTGTCTATTGAATTGAGAAATTCGACGAAAAAACGTTTTCAATGTTTTCCGGATCTGGCTACTTCTTCTTTGATGTGAGCTTTTTATGATAATTTATAACGTGCCGATGATAAACATGATGATCTTGAATCTTGATTTATATTATTATGACATGATGAATGAGTTGGCAAATGGGGAAAGTTGATCTTCTGCTGGTGATTGGTGATTGGTAATGGTAAGTAAAGCCAAACAACTTGACATGCCAAAATTAGCATGCTCATTATGACGGAAGGCGGATGAAACGTTTTGGAACGCTTTGGAAGTACTCGCTGTTCACTAAAGCTGGCGGTCTTGGTCTTCCAAACTATCCATTCATATTTGGCATGTTCTGCGCACAATCCAAATCAGATCCAATACTCATGCTCCAACGTCCAAACCCGACAGGATCCTGTTCCTTTCGACGACGAAACGAATACGCAAATTTCCGTTCCGTTCATAATTTGCATCGGGGTAAAAACGATGCAGATGAAAATGAAAGGCTAGGGGAAGAAAAAAGATAAACAAAGACGAAGATATACGTATCATCACTGCACTCACTATACTATTCACTTTCCATCTGGTTTCCGGATCGAATATCGCATATCGGTTCAAGCATTTTTCATTTCCTCATTCGATCCAGAGTTGCTTGGTGTAAAGATAGGAAAAAGGTTGAGGTGGAATTTTATAAATTGTAACTAATTCTCACCAGTTAGTTGTCAGTCAGAGGTTAGTGTGATTTATCCGATCTAGCAGAAATTCGAGTACTTTTTTTCGTCAGTTTCGTCCGGTGCGGTGTCGGGATATTTTCAAAACGAGGAAGAGAGAACCGTGAAGTGTTCCAAACATTGATTTTTTGTTGGATTAAGTTAACCGCCCCATCCGTTGACTGTTGACCGTTATTTTCCACTACTTTCCGTTATACTGCTCTTTCGTCATCGTCGTAGCCGACGTATTCGAAGTCTTGATTGAAGTTTTGAAGGTGAGTGTTCCAATTTAATGAAGAAAATAAAGTTACTTATGTATTCTAAATAGTTGTAGTTAATATTAATTTGGGATGTTTGTGGTATTTTTAACATTTTAAAGTACATATTTCCCTCCCCGGCCGTTAACGGACTAATTGGACGTTGGAAAGAGTTATGTTCTACAACTATGTTCTAAAATTGTATTCTGTTTATTTTATTTATTATTTTAGGGCCCCCTTCCAAACTGTCGTATCAACAATGGTGTGGCAAGTGATTGACCAGTGCAGCAAGGAGTTCATCATATCAGCGTTTAAAGCTGAGAAGTTTAAAACGGACACGACGGTGTTCCGACTTCACTACAAACTGGGTACTTGGCTGGTCATCTTGTATTCCATGTGCTACATGTATGTCCAAACTGAGAATGCCATTTCCTGTCTTGGCTCTTCCGCTAAAGGAGTCACCTCCGATGAAGGTCAAAAAGTGGTCAACGACTTTTGCTGGGTCCATGGAACCTACTCAATGATTGGGAAGGATACCAAAGGTAAAGTCCTCGAAGGAGTTTTATAGTTTCGTTTATACATTATATAGTAGTTAGTTAGTAGATTAAGTCTAGATTTTACAATCAGAACCTAATAACATTGAACATTGCATTTTAATTTTAAGTTCTTTCATCTTTCTTTTATTATGATGTAAATCATGTAGGTCTGGATATCTTTCCTGGGGTCAGAAGTTTAACTGGCAAGGATGATCAAGTTTTTTATCATTCGTACTACAAATGGATGTACTTCTACATTGTTTCGATGCTGATTATGCTACATATTCCTCGTCAAACGTGGCGATTCATTGAAGCAGGGAGGATGAAAAACCTTGGATCTCCACTCAGCTTCACAAATCCCGCTCCACAACCGGATGCTGAAGTTGAGAAGAAGCAAAATTATCTAGCTGAATATCTGATTTCGCACTTGGGATATAATCGTAAATATGCCGTTGGATTCATTTTTTGTGAATTGATGAACGTTGTTGTATCATCAAGCTTGCTGTACATGTGGGACCTGATTAGTAACCACAAACTTTCACTTTATGGATGGTCAAGCTTTAAGTTTCTTCAGATCCCAGCGATTCAACGGACTGACGATCTGGCGAAGGTGTTTCCTCTTCTTAGCAAATGTACCTTCAACGTTCATGGTGCTGGTGGAAACATCGTACCCCACGATGTTATCTGCGTGCTTCCGCTGAACGTGATTAATGAGCGGGCTGCTGTCTTCTTTTGGTAAGTAATAATTAAGCTGTTTGCATAGGAGAAGAATCTGTTTTGATTTATTTAGTATTGTTCATTAGACCATGTTTATTAGCTTCTTGGGCGCTTTACTTAAGTTTGATTGTTGATTGAATGATTTTATTTTTAGGTGTTATTTCATGATTTTGGTAACAGCTGGAGTGGCCCAACTAGTGTTCCGGATCATGCTGATATTTTCCAAGCGACTCCGTGCAAGAGTCATCATTAGTGCTTCCCCGTTGACCCCGCTGGAAGATGTTCAACTTATCGTTGGTCAATGTTCGTACAGTGACTGGTTTATCGTTCGACAACTTAGCGTCGGCTTGGACGTAGTCACCTTTAGAAAGGTTCTTCAGAATTATGTGTGCAAACTTCGTTCGAAGGGCGATGATACAATTCAATTAGCTTAGATTATGATGTTACAGTTTAATTGAATACGTAGCCTACATTTCAATTTAGGTGTAAATTGATAAAATGAAATTGGCACATATTTTTACTTCAAAATACAAAACAAGTTATGATTTCCGTATGTCCGTTCCCTATGAATTTAACGTAATGCTACATACCTGTTGTGAAAAGGATTTGATTATTACAGTATTGTTACTACTATACTTACTTGTTTTTGATCCTCAAATGAACTATTTTAAATTATATCTGCAGATAAATTAAAATTAAAAATAATACGGATAATTTATATCATTTAAAAGTTGTATTGTGTACAAATGTCTTTTTCGTAATACACAGCAGCTGTAAATAACTCTATCTAAAATGTTTTTAGAAATTAATCCGAAATAAATATTAATATTAACCCACCAAACTTGAACAAAGGATAACTAATTATTATGTAAATTATGTAATAAAAGACATTTCACAGCATACATACCTACAACATGACTCACTACACATCGAAAAACAAAAACAAGAATTTTAGAACACAAAACTAATTTATCAACTAATTACAAAAAAAAATAACGAACGAAATAACGAAATCATATTACGGAACGAAATTTTTACTTCCAACACATTCACGAAACGACGGAACTTGTTATCAAATACATTCTTGATTGAATATATGCTTCTCAGAAGAGGATATAAAAGTGTACTGAAGAAGACGTATAAAAGCAAACTGGAAAAGTTACAATAAAACTACACAATAATCATTGTCACACACAAGGTAATTTCCTTGATTACACAATAATACTATCAAAAGAAACTATATGGTAGATAATATTCGAAAATGCAAATGAAATATGCAAATGAGTGATACACACACTTGGGGCAGTTTAGCATGTAAAAACAATAATGAATGCTGAAAAAAGCAACTTCCTAAATTTAAATTGAACTAATATACATAATGGCGATGAATGCAACGCATAACGAAACGAAGTTATAACAAAAACCGTTACAAAGTTTGTGCTCGGCAAG